>CAUZXS010003279.1:0-22500 GCA_963585895.1 Sepioteuthis lessoniana | reverse complement strand
GTGTATTGTCATGGTTAACGCAACCGTGTGTATTTACTCAAACCTTTCCACCGGGTAGGATGTGACTCGAGGTCAATGTTTAAGTATGGTTAAGTTGGTTTAAATTTAGAGTTTTCCATCTTCTATAGGGGTTGCCTAAAGTTCAAATCCTCAACAAGATTGTTTGCATATCTCATGGCGCTAATACACTTCGTAAAGGCAGCTATTTTCCCTTCAGTTATAGTTGGGCTGACTGATCTCTTTAACTTTAGCATGGCAACCAGTCTAGGAGAAGGAAAATACTCAATTCAAACCTGTTAAACTTCACTTAAAGATTGGCCTTGTGTCACATCCTGCTTGTATGGAGGGTTTGGGTAAATACATTAACTATTTGCCTAACCAAGGCCAAAGAACCTTGTCTACCCAACAGGCGCATCTGTTACAGTGTAAAGAAACTTATTCTCAGGTTATGAATAGATCTGTTGTGTAAAAATGATTGAAAAAATCGTTTATTTTACATAACTCTGTATATTCTAAGGCAATTCCCTTCATTGCCCTGAATCAAAAGTATCTCAGAACAAAATACAATGAAATATTCCAATTAAGATGTTCTTAATATCAGTGACAGATTATTATTATTATTATTATTATTATTATTGATCACACACACACACACACACACACAAACAAACAAACAAACAGACACACATATATATTCTAATACGATATCGTCCACTATTTAACTCTTTTGAATGTGAAGCGAAACCGGTTAGTTTGCTTGTTATTTTTTATGCGTTAAGTCCTACTATAGATAAAACTTTGGGTCTTTTCATTACTTTAATTATATATATATATATATATATATATATATATATATATATATATATTTATATATATATATCGTTTCGTTATTGTGATGCTGTTGTGTCAGTAGGGCTTATTTTTGTGCATGTCTTCATGCGTGTATCTGAGTCAGTGACCATATCGGTATCTCGATGTGTATACGTTTTGGAGTGACTTAGTGTGTATGTGAGTGTGTCCACGTCTCTTAGTGCATACGTATCTAAGTGATTTTGTGTTTCCCTTCTTTAAATGACACATAGAGTCTGTGTCTTCTCTTTCTGTCATTTAATAATTATTTTTCATCCTCTCTCTCTCTCAGTAGTTTTTGCCCATGTTTTTTTTCTATGTGAGGAATCTTGAAGTGTTTCATTCAATTTTTCCATTTGCAAAACATAATCCAAAAAATATTCGCATAGGGTAAAAATTTGTGTCTGTTTGTTCACTTTTTGTTTTTGTGTTTTTAGTTGGTTTTTTGTTTTTTTGTTTTTTTTTTTTTTTGTTTTGTTTTGTAGGGTGGGGTAATATTAGAGAACACAGATTACTGTTAAAACTTAATATGTAAAGAATAGAAAATATCTTACTCCTTTGTCATTAATTGACGGACATTACAACTGTAGAGATTTATTGATACATATTCTCAGTAAATCACGTATTCGCCTTTAGCTATTTTAAAAACAAAACAGATAGATAGATAGATAGATAGATAGATAGATAGATAGATAGATAGATAGATAGATATGAAGAGACTGAGATAGATAGATAGATAGATAGATAGATAGATAGATAGATATGACGAGACTGAGATAGATAGATAGATAGATAGATATGAACAGACTGAGATAGATAGATAGATAGATAGATAGATAGATAGATAGATAGATATAAACAGACTGAGATAGATAGATAGATAGATAGATAGATAGATAGATAGATAGATAGATATAAACAGACTGAGATAGATAGATAGATAGATAGATAGATAGATAGATATGAAGAGACTGAGATAGATAGATAGATAGATAGATAGATAGATAGATAGATAGATAGATAGATAGATATGACGAGACTGAGATAGATAGATAGATAGATAGATAGATAGATAGATATGAACAGACTGAGATAGATAGATAGATAGATAGATAGATAGATATGAACAGACTGAGATAGATAGATAGATAGATAGATAGATAGATAGATAGAAACGGACTTCAATAAACTAAGAGATTTTTCTGTTATAGTTTTTTGTAGACAAGAGGATGAAAGTCGTTTATCCTTTACAAACAGGCATTTAAATAATGAAGTTCTTTCCTTCTCAGTGAGTCGGTAAAATACTCTGTCTCTTCTGTAGAATTCATGAAAATCTCTTAATAGCCTCCTGATTACAGAACAATTCAAGAGACGTAAAAATATTGCTTGAAGATTGGAGGATCATCCACTCTTTGGTTCAAGTAATTCTCTTAATTTTTACCCACTAATCAGCAAATAAAAACATTCAATTTTGGTCGATTTTTTTTTCTCATCTGATATTGCCAATATATTTTTGTGCACTTACGACTGGGTTTCGACGTTAGATTTCAATTTTTCTCTGCACTAAAAACATAAATATTCGGTGATTGTTTCAATTAATGGCTGAGTTTGTTGTGAGTACAATTTTTACAGCCTCCTTTTTACTTTTATTTTTTCAGAAAAGGTTTTGACGTGTTTTAGACAGCAAGTCATTGTTTCTCAGTCATCACTCTTTCTCGCTTGCACACACACACTCACACTCACACATAGTTTGTATATATATATATATATATATATATATATATATATATATATATATATATATATATATATATTCTTTAAGAAAAAACATACTGTTTTGGGCTTTGAGCTATATATATATATATATATATATATATATATATATATATATATATATAAACTATGTATGTAGGTGTATGTGTGTGTGTATGTGTGCAAACTGAGTGACCTAATCATGTTTCTGAGTTGTATCAGGTTATAGACGGCTGGAAATTGTGAAGTCACTTCCTTCTCGTCATTACTCTCTCTCTCTCTCTCTCTCTCTCTCTCTCTCTCTCTCTCTCTCTCTCTCTCTCTCTCTCTCTCTCTCTCTCTCTCTCTCTCTCTCTCTCTCTGTTGTAGGACAAATTCTGGGCTATGAATATACCACTTGTTCGTATAGTCAAATTCCAATTTCTTGCACAGTTCCCCATAGATCACCTTGCCTACCCAGTCGTGTCTAGTCTTATAAATCTTACTGCGCTAACTTACTGCATTCGCAAATTATGTGATTGATTGTTTCGTCTCAATAATTGCATAATCTACCTCTGCTGTTTTGTTGCGTCATGTCTATTCTTACTTTGACACAGTCAGTCCTTATAGCGTTGATTTGAACTGCTATCAGAAAAAATTTCTTAGCCACGTCCAAGTCTTTTTTTTTTCTTTGTGAAATTCCTTTTGTTTGTCGATTGATATGTCCATATACGTGGTGCATTCAATAAGTTTCCAGACTTTTTTGTACAGGCATTTAAAATTGTCATATACTCTTGAAAATTCAGTATGTTATTGCTATACATCTTATGAGATGACTGACCAATTTTTATGATTTCAGGTTCAAAGGAACAGCTACAGCAGCAATTGGAATACATCCTACTAAAGCCTGATTGGCACAGCTGGTGAATTTTTAAAATGCAATCTGGACGTGAGGACAATTTAGAAGAACGATATGCAATAAAATTCTGTTTTAAACTTGGAAAAAATGCCACAGAAACGAATGGAATACTTCAGACTGCTTTTCGACCATCTTGCATGAATGGAGCATCAGTTTTTGAGTGGCATAAGAGATTAAAGGAAGGTAGGGCGTCTGTGAGGGATGATGAGAGGTGTGGGAGGAGTAAGGAAGTCAATACACCAGAGTTCATTGGCCAAACGGTTAGGGTTAGGCTTAGGGTTACTATGTTGAGGTTTTAAGGAAGTTCAGGAAGAGATTCCGCCAGAAGAGACCAGCACTCTTCAAATCGGCTCAGTGGCATTTCCACCAGGACAATGCACCAGTCCCCAACTCCATCCTTGTCACAGACTATTTGAATAAGATGGGCATCAAGACAGTACCTCAGCCTCCCTATAGTCCAGACCTTGCTCCCCGTGACATTTGGTTATTCCCTAAGCTCAGAGGCTGTCGTTAAGAGACAATTGAGGAGATGAAAGAGGCTGTGACGAAGGTCATTGACACGCTCACACAAGAGGACTTCTATGGGACCTTCGAGAAGTTTTTAGAACGGCACAACAAGTGCATTGCAGCCGAAGAAGATTACTTCGAAGGGAACTAGATTTTCATGAGTGTACTATCAATAAAAGTGCCCATACGAAAAAAGTCAGGAATCTTATTTAATGATCCTCGTAGTTGTTTTTCTTCTTGTTTGGTTTTCTGTGTGTCTTTCTGTTGATGCTTGTGTTGTCTGTATTGTTTCTGGTTACCGTAATCAATCTTCTTCCGTGCTTTTTTATGTAGTTTTCTAGTCGTTTTATCTATGCAACGACACGATGTGGAATACTGGCAAATCATCTTCCTTCTTTTCTTGACACATACAGTCTGTTCTCTTGTCCATTTGTTGAAGTTATTATCAATATTATTATAGTACTCCTTGCCAGTGTTTCACTGGAGATTGAGTGGCAGCGTACAGTGGAGATTGAGTGACAGCAAGTCTCCTCAACTCCCCAGAACTCTTTTCAATATTCTGGCCGATCTTAACAATGCTGTAGTTTCGATCGTTTCGGCTGGACCCCCGATTTCCAACTCTTCTAGCCCTCTTTCCAAGTCTTTGGAGACCGTTCCAAAATGCACCAATCCCAATTGGTATCACCGTCACACTCACGTTTCACAACTTTCTCGGTTCTCTAACAAGCTCCAAGTACATGTCTCTCTTTTTGCTTTCTTTGTTTTTTACACTGTGGTTAACTGGAACGGCAGAATCTGCAATAGGGTTGGTTCTTTTTTTTTCTTTTTTTTTTACCTTTTTGTTAATTATCGCTAGGTCTGATTAACTGGCCTGGAGTATCTTTGTATCTCAAAATCTTCTGCGTCTCATTCTCTTCGGCGAAATCTGGTTTGCGCTTGTATCATTTGGTAGTATGGTCAAATTTCAATTTCTTGCACAATCGGATTATCATTATTATTATTATTATTATTATTATTATTATTATTATTATTATCATTATTATTTACTCCTCTAGAGTTTTTCACATCAGTATTAGCTGATGATTTTTCACTGGAGTTTGAGTGACAGCAAGTCTCCTCAAGTCTCCAGGACTCGTCTCAGGATTCTGACCGTCCTCAGCAATGCTGTCGTTTGGATAGTCTCTACCCGTCCGCCAACTTCCAAGTCCTCCAGGCCCTTTAATAATCCTTTAGTTACTGTGCCTAACGCACCAATCACAATTGGCACAATCGTTACTTTCATATGCCACAGTTTTTTTAATTCTCTAGCAAGGTCGAGGTACTTATCCTTCTTTTCACTTTCCTTCAGATTTATTCTGTAGTCCGCCGGGACAGCAAAGTCAACAATTTTGCAGATTCTCTTTCTTTTATTGATTATTATGAGGTCTGGTCTTCTGGCCGGGATTAGGTGATCCGTTTGTATGTTAAAGTCCCATAGGAGTTTATGCGACTCATTTTCTAGGACAGGCGCCGGCTTGTGCATATACCATTTGTTTGTATGGTCGAATTGAAATTTTCTGCACATTTCCCAGTGGATCACCTTGCCGACCCATTATTATTACTATTATTATTATTATTGAATTACATAAACGAGATTGTTTTCGAATAAAAATGGAGAGGAGGTAATAGGTACGGTGAATTTTAAAATGGAAAACTTTTATTGGTACATAATGGTCATGAACACTTATAAATTATATGATTGCTTGTATATATCTTAAATATATATTGAAGACAATTACAAATTCGATACAGACCCGACTGTGGAAGACCAGATAAGGAGAACAAATAATTGGATTTATAATCCATCCTTGATCGCCCTTCGGGGCCTGTGGCGCAGTGGATTGTGGCGTTGAGTCTCTACGGTTCCAGGTGAGCATTGTCAGAAGGTAGCGATTTCAAATCCTAACTAAACCAGCCAGAGCTTTACTTGGTCAAAAACATGGTGTGATAGACAACAACTATGGAAGACAGTAATTACTGGGGATACGGTTACAAGACTCAGCATTCCTATCCGAGGTCGCGGTAAAATCACCTGAAGTAGGCCAGAGGTGAAATTTGGCTGAAACGTAGTGAAAGAAGAAATAACACAAAAACTACCAAGATGAGGACAAAAAGTCCGCAATAAATAAAAAAACTTAATTCTCAGATTAAGAAGCCTCATCATCAAAATGATTCCAATTGAAGACAATTGTTTATATATATATATATATATATATATATATATATATATATATATATATATATATATATATAACAGACCCTGCCAATATAATATGTTTTATGTCCCACCTCTCACTAAATCTCGTCTTTGTCACTTATTTATACGTACATCAAAATCAGGCTTTATGCATATTTTATTGATATAATCACGCACATATTTGAATGTCTTTCATAATTTTTATTACAAATGTGTTGTTTCGCTGTGCCTAATATCTCTCTCATAAATTGATCCATTTTACTCTACATTATTTATTAAAATCTGTCCATATTTATTAACTACAAATCTATTTCGATTTCTACTGTTTTTTAAACTACCCATCAAATTCACACACACACACACACACACACACACACACACACACACACACACACACACACACACACACACGTGCGCGCTGACATACAAACTCTAGGTTAAATAGTATCGCTACTGTTCTTTTACAAGTATGACGTTGATATTAAACAATCCACGAGGATTGATATGCCATTAAAGAATGAAGCCATCATGTATAATAAGAGTTTGATTTTATCCAAATGCTGGCTCAAAATAGACAATCAAGAAAACCGTTTGCTTATTCACTACAAGTGGAATAATGAAAACATTATTTTTCTTTAATGGTCCTCTTTACTCTTAATGAACTAAGCTGAATTTGATGGAGACGAAATTAAAGGAAAAACGATTTTGTTTCTAATCTTATGTAGAGGAATATTGAAAAACAAAGTAATTCAAGATGAAGAATTTGATAAGAAAAATATCGACGTTATAACGTTTTGGTTTTAATAAACCATCATCAGGACTAAAAAAGATTTCTAATTTACTCTACATATTTCTGTAAGTTTCTGAGCACCTCATTTCCTCTAATGATTTACAAGCTTTATTGGCTGACTATTGGTAGTGAGTTTGATTCTCACTGAACACCCAATACTTCTGGCCTTGAGAAAAATACATGATATATATTTTTCTAAGTTCTCACTTACCAAATAATTTATACAAAAGCAGTGAAAGACATCCTAAAAGATCAAGTATTTTCTAGAAGATACCAAAGAGATGTTTAAATGTGCAAGGGGTGAATTTACAAGGACATAAAACAGGCAGGCAACCTGGTTAGGAAAAGGAAAACTCTGAAGTCAATCTTTTAAACTCCACTTCAAAAATGTACGAGGCTTTGCTATATATATATATATATATATATATATATATATATATATATATATATATTGTTTCATTAATGTTTCATTTCCTTTAATGTAGAGCGGTTAATATTTTAGATAATAGATTTACCGTATTAACAATATTGTGATATATGGTATATTGTTATAATGATTTTTATGTAGTTTTTTTTTTTTAAATCATAAGTCAATAACTTATATTTAAATGAATAAAATACATGGATATTTATTGATTACTAATTATAAGTGTGTGAATGTATGTATGTATATGAGAGAGAGAGAGAGGGGGGGAACTTGCGAAGAATAGGAGAGAAATAAATAGATAAACGAGGGAGAGGAAACATGAATGGACTGAGATATCGAGATATTAATGGAACAAGGGACATAGATAGATGAGAGACAGACAGACAGACAGACAGAAAGTAAGAGCAGGAAAAAGACAATTTTGAAAATCAAATTGACATGGTTCGTTAGACGTTTGATGGCATCAAAATGTAAATTATCTAACTAATAAAATAAGGAGCTGCGTAAAAGCTTTTTATTCTTACTTTCTCATGATCTAATCTCCTAACGAATCAAGACAGTTTACTTTTACACACTATCTTTTTTTCTCATCGTATCGAATCTCATTCCAAAATCTACACACACACACACACACACACACACACACACACACACACACACACACACACACACACACACACACACACACACACACACACACACACAGAAATTTTTACATTACATTAAAAATAATGTTGATTGCACGTAAGACAGGATCTTCAGACTGACATCGGACCTGATCTTCATTAAATTTTTTAATCACTCTGTTCTTCGCTAGAGCACTTTTATCCTTCCTATAAAACGATCATCCTATTCTTTAGTTCTTACCGCATTACTATATATATATATATATATATGTGTGTGTGTGTGTGTGTGTGTGTGTGTGTGTGTGTGTGTGTGTGTGTGTGTGTGGCTGTGTGTGTGTGTGTGTGTGTGTGTGTGTGTGTGTGTGTGTGTGTGTGTGTGTGTGTGTGTGGCTGTGTGTGTGTATAATAATGATAATAAATAAATATATATTATATATATATTTAATCCATGGAAAATATTGTTCTGCAACCTAAGGTTTCTTGAAGTTTATAACAACATTCATCAAGCAGTTTAGAAAATGGAATGTGAATGTTGTTATAAACTTCATGAAACCTGAGGTTACAGAAGAATATCTTCCATGGATTAAATATATATATAATATATATTTATTTATTACCATTATTATTATTATTATAGCTCTATCATATATATTGAGCACTCTCCATTTTATATTACACTTGGTTCGACACATAACCATATAGTGATTTACAAACGACCAACACCTCATAATAAAATATGATATGATATAATATATATATATATATATATATATATATATATATATATATATATATATATATATATGAGAGAGAGAGAGAAAGATTGTGAGTTTAACTATACCTTTTCTTTTCAGATGGTGAAAAAAATAATTGCTACGCATAAGAGAATGTAAAATGCACTTGACATAGGATGAAAATAAATAAATGCAAACAGAGAGTTTAGTTTTTTAAAAAAATGAGGGTCACTTATCCGAACAATAAAATAAATCATCTTATTTATTTTTTTCTACATCACGATATTTACCGGGCCATTGGCCTAATGAGTACAGTGTTCGCTAATGGTCTGGGAGACCGCGGTTTAGTCCCAGGTCGAGTCATATCAAATACTCAAAAAATGGTACTTGATGCCGCCGTGCTCAACACTCAGCATTAAAGGTAAAGATCAAGGGTAAAGTGGAGCAATCCCAGGAAAGAAGTAGTGCCCTCCCCTATACCTCAGTGTAGTAGCAATTGAAAAGGGAACCTTCGGGTCACCCTTGACTAAGGTTACCAACTTTACTTTCCAGGGAATGGAGTAGTGTCTTTTCCTACAACTCGGTGTAGTAGCTATTGAAAAGGGAACCTTCGGGTCACCCTCGACTAAGGTCACCAATTTATATCACAATATACAAAATACCTTAATATACCTAATATTATGGAGTAGCGCCCTCCCCTACACCTTGGTGTAGTAGCTATCGAAAAGGGAGCCTTCGGGTCACCCTCGACTATGGTCGCTAACTTTACTTTACTTTTATTGCTTAATAGATTTGTATTTACGCAGTCTTTTACGATGCTAGGTTGTTATAAAAGGCCATTTTTGTAAACCGACTCTAGTTGGTTTCAATCTAGAGTTTTCCTTTTCTTTGACTGGTTGTCTAACCAAAGTAAAAGAACCCAGGGTGCCCTATTAATTATTCTTAACCGAGTGTGGGGGACAGATGTAACCGACTTCTTTGCACGATCATAATGTGTCACAAAGTCAATTTTTAAGCCGAGTGTAACAGGTTTAAATGATGAGTTTTCCTTCTTCTAGATTGGTTGCCATAGTAAGATTAAAGAGCCCAGTCTACCTTTCTATAAACACACAGCTAGATGTGGACAACAAATGGATGCATGTTTTTCCAAAGGAAATTGGCTGGAAGTAAAAAAATTAAATAGCATTGTCCATGTAACATATTGACCTTCGACCCAGCGGTAAATCAAGTAACAGGTGCATCCGGTCGAAGATATCAGGGTATAACCTTGACTGTGGACGGGTTGAATTGGGTACAGATTCGACGCTCACAGGAAGCAGGTGGATGTCAAACAATTATATAACCCTGGGCCACAGACAGGTTCAGTTAGTTTGGAGTCAGTCGAGTAGGAGATAAGATGCTGTAGAGAGAACTAGTACCGAGCAGAGGGCTATAGGCCCGCCGGACCCCCGATTGAGCAGCCCAGCAGAAAGAGAAAGAAATGCTGCAAAAGACAAAGGAACTGGGGGTCAATATGTTGCAGTTTGTTCAGTCTCTAACTCACTTCTCACACGTAACCCTTTCGCAACCATTTCGAATAAAGTGTGTGAGGTATATTTTTCTAAAGAAGTGTGTTCGTTCGTCATTATTGTGTTGACTATGTTTCCGCATGCACATGTATATGTATTATGTGGCTATACAAGAGTCCAGCATTTGAACTCGGGTAACCGATTTTACTTCCTAAGATGATAACCGATACGGCAATAGCGTACGATTAAAGGCATGAAGGTAACAATGTGAAGTGTGGTGGTTGTCTATGACTAGATAATCCTATTGGTAACTTAGTGCACACTTTTTCTTTGTCATTAATATGCACATCGAAATATATTAAAGTTGCAGAGTTTTCACTAACTGCATACTCTAAATGGAGAATTACTCCTCTTAAATATTGATCTTGTGTCATATCCAGGCCATGGACAAAGGGTTTGGTAGATACAAAATTCGTGCGAATGGCTTTGGGAAAAGCATGAATCCATCTCTTGAATCCAGCTGAGTAAATAGTTGGACAGACTGTTTTGCTTTGGGTTTTTTTTTCTTGGTTAGACAACCAGTCTTGAGAAAAAAACGACTTCAAATTAGCAGTAGTTCGTTTAAAAGTTGGCCATATGTCACATCTTACGCGTGGGAGAGAAATTGGGTACATGAATACTCTAAATGAAGACTTAATTACGATTGTTAATTCCGGCCATAAGACTAGACCTGGTGGTAAATAGTCGAGCAGAATGAGTTCTTTTGCCTTGATTAGGCAACCAGTTTTGAGGAAAGAAAACTAAATCCAAATTGCCATTAGTTCGTTTAAAAATTAGCCACATGTCACATCTTATGCGTGGACAAAGGTTGGGTTAATCCTATTTACCAACCCCTCCGCTCTGGCAGGATGTGACTCTAGGTCAATTTTTAAGCGGAGTTTAACAGGTTTCAATTCAGAGTTTTCCTTCTCCTAGACAAGTTGCCTAACCAAGGCTGAAGAACCCAGTCTGTCCTACTATTTACCTATAGCTGGAGGGAGAATAATTGGATTCACACCTTTCCCACGGATATTAGTGGTATGTGAAACGCTATGGATTTGAACTCGTGTCGCCGTGTCCATTTTCTACAACAATAATCATTACACCACAGGCACCTCCAAATGTTGGGTTAATGAATACTCTAAATGAAGAAAAACAGTATCTAGACTCAATTCCAACTGTTATCTTCCCTATATCTTTTTTTTTATTTTACAGAATTTGTATAAAGACAGAGACAAACATAATTGTCCTGGCTATTCTGAAAGTGTTTCATTTCTTTGTATTTTACATGATAATACGACTTTTACTGATCACACTCTATTGACCCTCATCATTGAACTACATTCTAATTGATGACATCATGTTATGTATCGTCTTTCTACTATTATTATTATTATTATTATTATTAGTAGTAGTAGTAGTAGTAGTAGTATAAGCTGCACAAATACACATCGGTTATAATTGGTAAGCATTGACTAGGAAAGGAACTCGTGTCATGTACATCGTTACAAATTACCAGACACCACTTATTCGTGCTATTTAAGAGCGTTTGTACCATGTACGGAAACTTTTGTTTGTTCGTGTCCGTGTCAACAGCGGTAATCGCAAACAGTAGCTGATTGACACTAGAGCACGAGTCTGTGCTCCTGAGAATTTCGGATTCAATTAGAACGCCACAGAATATCAAAGTCTCAGTTGGTGTAGTTTTTGAAATTTTGGCGCGTAAAACCAAGTGTTTAAGTCTGAATTTAACTTGTTTATTGATTCTGTTATTTCGTAATTGATCATGAATTCGTAATTCTCATCAAGTCTCACTGACAGCTTGGAGTTGCCTCACACACACACACTCACTCACTCTCTCTCTTTCTCTCTCTCTTTTCTTGGTCTTCTTGGCTACATCTTACACCCGCACTGACCTGATATAAGTAAATCTTTGTGCTGGATACTAAAGGAACATCGCTTATGAGTTGTTCCTTGCTTTTCTAGCGATGCTTAACATGTCTAGATCGTCCTACTTAAATGGTTTGTGTGATAGGAGACAAGTGGCGGTACAGTTAATTTGTAATCTTTTTTCATTAAAACGATCGCTTAATTTGACTGCTATAAGTAAGTAAAGTTGGCGACCGCTGTCGAGGGTCCCCTTTTCAATAGCTACTACACCGAAGTGTAGGGGGGCGCTATTCCTTTCCCTGGATTACTCCACTTTACCCTTGATACATACCTTATATTGCTGATTGTTAAGCAAGGAGGTATCAAGTACCATTTTTAAAGTTTTTGGTGTGACGCGACCTGGGATTGAACCTAGGCCTTCCGGACCATTGGCGAACACTCTACCCACTTGACCAGTAATGGTTTATTTTCTTTATTAATTAGATTTTAATTTGTCAGATAATCACAAACTCAGACATCTTCAGTTTTATTACTATGATCTAGACGGGTTTGTAGATTGCTTTATGCTTTAAGTAAAAGTGTTTTACTATCAATGCCCAAAAATGATATTACATAACAACGTTCAAATTTTTCAGCACGTCAGTAACGTAACTAAAAAAAAAACTGAACTTGTGTCATATCCTGCCCGAGCGGAGGGGTTGGGTAAATATGGTAACTAAAAAAAAATTCCTTAAAATATAGGCATACTTATTTCAGTAGCTCAGACTTTTGATCAGTTCATTATTAAATACTTAAATTCACCGAGTTGATACAATTCTATAAGTTCTTACTTGTTTTGGCCCATTATGACATCCAATAAAGATCGAACTCTCTACTCAGTGATAATGATCAGTTAGACAACGATTATATAAGATAGAACTCTCTATAATGATCAGTTAGACAACGATTATATAAGATCGAACTCTCTATAATGATCAGTTAGACAACGATTATATAAGATAGAACTCTCTATAATGATCAGTTAGACAACGATTATATAAGATAGAACTCTCTATAATGATCAGTTAGACAACGATTATATTAGATAGAACTCTCTATAATGATCAGTTAGACAACGATTATATAAGAGCGAGTCCCGCAGCTGAGATTTGGCGCAAAGGAGCAAATTTAAAACACCTAATACATATTTACCCAACCGCTCCGCTCGGGCAGGATATGACACAAGGTCAATTTTTAAACGGCGTTTATCAGGTTTACATTCAGAGTTTTAATTTTCCTAGACTAGTTGCCTCACCAAGACTGAAGAACTCAGTCTGCCTTACTATTTACCCATAGCTGGCAGGAGAATAATTGAATTCATACCTTTCCAAGGGTATTAGTGCTATGTGAAATGCAATCAGCCTCGTCCAGGATTTGAACTCGTGTCGCCGTGTCCATTTCCTACGATTATAACCATATCCTAATATGGATCAAACTCATTACTCCGTAATAAGAATCAGTTTAACTCACTTGATAACCTGTATCTCACAGTGAACACCCCTTTTTTTATCAGTGATAGACAAAGTTATTCCAAAATAAATAGACCTTTGTCGAATGATATATATTTACTCAGCTAATTGTAGAATTGATTTCTTTAAATTGATATTTAACCCAACCCTTCTAAACGAAGCAGATTATATCGGTTTTCACTTGCTTATTAAAGCAAAATGCACAATACATCGAAAGGTTTACAAGTATCAGAATTTATTAGGCCAAGCATGCATCTCGTGATTTGTTTGATTTGCTGAAGTATTGTGGATTTTTTAAAAGATTTTTATCAAAAATCTGTCCTGATTTACCTCTTACATTTACTCGCTGAGTACGTGGCTTTCAAATATGTAGATTAAAGTAAGTAAAAATGCATTCATATATATATATATATATATATATATAATCAAGCCATGTTTCTAGCATGGATTTCCTTAACTCTAACTCACCCTTTGTCCCTATCATTCATCGCTAGACTGCATCCTGTGTCCGTATTGAGCAGCTGTAGGCAAGTTCTTGTTTGCCGGCCAACACTGGCACGTCCATGTGAAGAGGTCTATAGGAGAACGTCACTTATGAGTTCGATCTTGCTTCTCTATCAGAGTGCCACGTGGCCTTCTTATTATTATTATTTGGATGGTTTTAGAGATAAGGGGTAGGTGGCCGTACAACTGATGTTTTGTAATATATATATATATATATATATATATATATATATATACGTGTGTGTGTGTGTGTGTGTGTGTGTGTGTGTGTGTGTGTGTGTGTGTGTGTGTGTGTGCGACCATTATTATTTCTATGTACATTCTATTGATACTTTCTTTTTTATTACTTTTTAATGACATATCAACATTTGTGGGTTATGCAAGACTAAAGCCATCCTCAAAGAAGAACACATGTGATATTATTTAACCCATAATATTATTTAACCCATATAATTATTTAATCCATAATGTGATTTAACCCATACCTGGGGATAGATAAGTGGATTCATGCATTTCCCAAGGATATTACGAAAATAAACGTAATACCGCAATTTGAGTTCAAACTCTCTTTTTTCGGGGTTGTAATTCATCACTTTAGTCATTATGCCACGGGGACGCTCCCTAATATCCTCTGTGTGTGTGTGTGTGTGTGTGTGTGTGTGTGTGTGTGTGTGTGTGTGTGTGTGTGTGTATTACAAATTTTTTTATATATATGTATATATATGTACTATTAATACCCTCACACACACACACACATACATATATATATATATATATATATATATATATATATCCGAGCTGCCAGCACGATATGATGATGATGATGATGATATATATATATATATATATATATATATATATATATATATATATATATATATATATATTACTTCTATTAAGTATTTGAAAAAGCGAAAGTTTCGTATATAACTTGTGTTTGATAGATAAAAACACGATTTTAATGAAAGATTAAAATTTTATTGCATTTAACACAATCAGGCACAATTTACTTGACAATGCGATAAATACTAACCCACCCAACAAAAAAATGCAAATATAAGAAATCTTTTAATATCTAATGTGGCCAGTACTTACTCCTTCAACTCATTTTGACAAAGTTTCTTTATCAATTCTTTAGAAGATTTTTTCTATGTTCCCGTAGTGTTTATTTTAACGTATTTGTCCTTTTCTGTAAGTTGAAGACCATCAAGTCCTACAATTTAACATTAAGATTTAAGTCCTGACTTTGGAGAGAATAACTATTGTTCTTAGTTTACTGGATGATTTTTAATCGTCTAAAGGTCGTGCTTTGGATTATTATCGTTTTGATAGTAAGACTAACTGCCAATAAGTCAAAGATCACTTGCAATGACATGTTGGACTAACCGTATTTGACGGTATTAATATATAAGAATCATCCCAATTTCAGCAGAGCAAATCAAGAAAAAAAAAATGAACTAATATTAAATCTGATGAAATTAATATTATGAACATTTTCGATGATAACACTTTTAATCTGCATGATAGCCTTTTGAATAATCACAATAGGTATATGAAAGTTACTTTAAAGTCTAAGCTAATACGAGTTGCCAGGTAGCTAATTTCGGCAAGCTATCACAAATTTTAAGCCAACATATGGCATATAAGACCCAGGGAAATTTTGAAAGATATTTTTAGTAAAAAAAAAAGTGCACCTTATATGCCGTCAAATACAGTAAATCGGTTGATAAAAGTTTTAACTACTATACAAACTATAACACACATGCCCTCTATCCCAAGTGCGTGCACTTGGAATCAAGATTAAAGAATTAATTATAATATTACCTCAGGAAGCCTTCAGGGATAGAAAAACAAAACAGTTGATTATAATCACCCAATAGTAAGTAATTAATATTTGGACTCGTCTATCCAAAGAATCATATTCTATTTTTCAATGACGGAGTTTTCATATTTCCTGGTAAAATAAAATCGTTTACAATGGTTTTGTTTCCTAAGAAATGTTTTTTGTGGTAATTCTTCAAAAATATTTTATGCTTTATGACAAAACCTAGAAAGCAGTTTGGAAATTTTTTATGGTCTGGTAAATTTGAGTTCACATCTTCAGCTAGTTCGTGATCAGATTTTCTTCTATTCTGTAAGATTTGTACTTGAAAGTATTTTCTGATTGACTTATTTTAAGAGGTCTTCTTGTTCTGGCTCTATTTTGAAATTTACCTATTGATTTTATCGATCTACAATAACAAGGGAACAATTAACGTCCTCTGCGATTTTTTTCATATGTCCAACCAGCACCATATAATGATTGTGTAATGTTTCTTTTGATAAAACTTTCCTTTCCTGTAAATTGAAATCGATAATGTCCCAAAACAATTTTCTTCTATCGATAATTCTTTGCATGTTGGCATATTTTGTGGCTCAGAAAAAATATTATAGAATTCAGTAGTTGAATTAAATAAATCAAGCATTTTATCTATCCTGCTAAAAGTTTGTTCAGTATTCTTCATCAAGGGAATCAGAAAGAATGTTATTGTTATTTAGAAGGGTTGCCAGACAAGTTTGTTAAATAGCCTTAAATTATTGTTCGTAAAGATTATGACTTTGCTATATATTGAAGTCAGCCATTAAAAATAAATCATTTAAAGAAAATCAATCATAAATATCATGGAAGCGTGTTCAGAGTTTTTATAAAAGACCCAAGAGATGTCTGGAACACATGTAGACCAATAAATATATGGAAAGAATGCAAACTTGCCAATAAACACAGATTATATGATTATTGAAATACTAAAGAATAATAATGTCTCTCTCTCTCTCACGCACACATACCTATATATATATATATATATATATATATATATATATATATATATATTATAAAGTTTCAGTCTCAATAACTTGATTCGACCCCATCAATCTCGTTCTATTCATATCTACCTATCAATCTATCTATCTATCTATCTATCTATCTCAGTCAGTTCATAATCTATCTATCTATCTGTCAATTATCTATCTGTCAATTATCTATCTATCTATCTATCTATCTATCTATCTATCTATCTATCTATCTATCTAACCGTCTAAGTCTTTTAAGGGAAATACAGTATTGCACGACTGGGAATCCCCTCAATATCAACCAGATTTACTTTTGTACAATATTTTATTGAGTCCTGAATAAAAAAATCAACAAAAGCAATAAGATTTTAGGATTTAAGTGCGTCAATTAATGTAAATTAAAAGGAATAAACGTTTTGAATCCCAAAGGAACTACTTTGTAGAAAAACATTTCATTCATAGTTCCTTTCTGTCTTTATAGAGACAGGTTCAGTCTGGAAACTTTTTCTACACAGCTCGTATTTTAAAGGTTTAATTTCTTTGTTTTAATGGCCTATCAAACTTCCGTGAATTGTTTGACGCCAAAGATATCCTTCCAGAAGGAAAGTAGTGGTAGTAATTACCTTATAATTTAAGGATAAGGAGGTTCATATATTTCCCCAGGGTTTTTGTTTGAAAGTGAACATAATAGCACGACTATCACTCGAACTCTCTTATTTTATCTATTACGCCACAGGGATTCCTCTTGTAAATTGAAAAAAGGTTAGCGTTTCATTCATTGCTCCTTTTTTGTCTTGGTAAATATAGATTTAGTCAGTGTACATTTCGAATACACCTCGTATAAAATTTGTACTCTCTCTCTCTCTCTCAATATATATATATATATATAAACTGTATAGTATATCCTTTATTATATATATATATACATATATATATATATATATATATATATATATATATATATATATATATATATATATATATATATATAGTTCCATGATACAAGTACATGCATTTATATATTTCGTTGTTTATCATGAAAAGTAAAGCACTATTGTTGAAACAAAATACAAAGCGTTCTTGTAGGAAGGCGTGGGTCTGTTTTTTTGTGGTGTTTTTGTTGTTGCTGTTTTTTTGGTTTTTTTTTTTTAATCCAGATATGCATTTACGCTAGTTGTAATGATCCATTTTATCACAATCATATGTTTCGGATACTGATTGTTATTGTTCCGAGTAAGCAATAATGGATACATTTCATAATAACGCAGTTTCCTATTTTGTGTCAACTCATATAGGTTACGTTCTTCAATATCATTTCACCTTTTATATCAAGGCTAAAAGTTAAGAAAAATTTGCGCCAGAAAATCTCTAACTTTTGCAGAAAAAAAATCTAATTGTTATTCTAGGGTTATCAACCATAATTTTCTTAAGCGGTTGTCTTCGACGATAATGGCATGGAATCTTCTTGAAAGCCTGTTTTGAATTTTTTTTTATTATTATTGCAGATTTCTGATCGTTGCATTGTTCTCTCGTTAGAAGTTTCCCAAAAGCCGAATTAATGTTTTTTTTTCTCCGTAATATGAATGACAGTGCAAAATATTTTCTAAATAATAAAAATGAATTTGTTAAATAAGTTGTTTACAAGTAATAATATAACTACAGAATTGCAAATGATAAAATGCGCACATTATTTTCGTCCAACCTGTCGGTGAGGCGTAGTAAACACTGACTGTACCTCTGCAAAGTTTTAAGACCCCCACTTCTTCACAAAAAAAAGGGGGTGTCCGTGGTATGATACAAAATTGCGTCTGATGGTGAGGCTGCAGTTTTAGAGTACGAGCAGTATGTAGAGTAGTTCTTCATCGCCATTACTCCCAGATCCACTCTGACTCAGAGTGGTAGTACCTGCTACATTTCCATCTATGATTCAAATAAAGTTGTCTGAAAATTATTCATATTCGATAGGATTGTGAGATATCATATAACTGACAGTCAAAACTCTTGAAAAACAAAAATATAAGTATAAATGTACAATGTATGCAATTCCTTAACATCTAAGCATAACTCCAAACGTATCGACATGCCGTTAAAATCAATTAATCATTACATTTATGCCGCCAACACTACATCAGAAATCTTCATAAATCTGATTTTATATATTGTACATTCTAACACACTGATAATTGAAATCCAATATTTAAAAGATCTGATATGTCGGACTTATTTTGGGAAGTCCAGATCCTAGTTTGGCCATTCCACCGTGACAAGTTAACCATCCACAGTTTCGGAGTTTGAATTCAAGTTTCTCCTTCTGGCAGACCTATTGCAATTACTAAAGCAAAGAACTATATCAATCTTATTAACTTCCAATAGCTGGAGTAGAAAATATTAATGCATACCTTTTCTAAAAGTTAAGCAGATGTGGAACGCAAGACAATTTCATCCAGAATAAAAACTTTCATCGAGTCTATTTCTACGACAATTTTGATTGCATTTGTAGGAGTCTATGAAAGAACCGGTGCTTATGAGTTCACCCAAATTACGCCAGCAGTATACCGCATATGTTGTTAATCTTATTTGAATGGTTTGTAAAATGGAAGGTTAGTTACTGTACAGTTGCTGTTTCCTTGGGTACTGCTTCCAGAATTTGTTCAAATGCCATGGGACAATCTTGTGTAGTTCCACCAAGATTTTTCTCCGTTTATTTTCATTAGAGTCCCTGGGGTGCATCCATACTATTGCACCAACACAGCTACAGCTTGGAAGAAATACCGTTTTGTTTTAACAGAGAGATAAGATTGTTTTATTAGATTTCTTTATGATCAACAACCTATCAATAGTAGTCCTACGCCTTCGCTAGGCGTATCTTGGCATCGCTTTCAGTAAAGTTGATGTTGCTACCGAGTTATGTGAACTCGTCAACTAATTTCAGAAGCTTGCCACATAGAAAGGAGGATGCACCTTCTGGTGTTTTTTTTTTTTTTTTTTTTTGTATTTTAGTTTTTTCGTCTATACCTTATTTTCGTTCATGTAGAGGCTAATGTCCCCTACTGCTTGTTCCAAACGATGCTGCTAAAATTCGGCTTGAGCAGGTGTATTCGAGAGAAGCCCTAGATCATCTACGTAGTCAGTGTTCGTCAGAGATTCAGCGGATATCATCAGCTTCTTATCTTTTTTAATGTAAAACCATTTAATTTTATAGAACAATTGACGTTCGAGTAGATTAAAAACAAATATTGTGCTAATGTATCTACTTGTGAGACAATGTTGAAGAAGTCGCATCCCAATCAGCTTTCGTGTTTTTAAAAGGGTCATTGTAATGGTATCTGTTTCTTTAGGGAGACCATAAGCTAGTCTTATTTGCTCTATCGGTCCTCTGTGTATGGAATCAAATACCTTAAAGAAATCTACGAACGATAGTGTAGCCTCGATATTTTTTTACACCTACTCCTTCGACGATTCACTGGAATGTTAGAATATGTGAAGTTGTGAATTGATTTATTCGAAAGCTGTTCTGATTTTTTTCCAAGAATTTTCTTAACTTCAGGTCGAATACTATTGAGAAGCAGGAAAATATAAACTTGGCAGCTATAGCAGTAAGAATTATGCCTCTGTAGTTCTAAATGATTCCGAGGTCGCTTTTTCTTAGGAAAGGAGAGGATCATCCTTCTGTCAATTTATCTATTGTGTTTTGCTTATAATCCAAGAGGTATTTCTTCAAATAACTTAAGAATTATGTCTTCAAATTTTTTGCTATCCCTACTTCAGCTTTTTGATTTTGATTTTTTTTTTTTATTCAGTACTGCGTCAAGTTTTTCCTCAGTATCCTATCCTAGTGCAATGTCTAGTGGCTATTAATAATATTTTCGGTAGGTTTATCAAGATTTCAAGAGGGTTTCCGAGCATAGATAGATAGATAGATAGATAGGCCCTATAAAAGAGAAATCAAAATTCCATATTATTGCAAATATCTCCATCTTCTCACGAATCTTCATCAACCAAAAGTAATGTGTCGCCTTGTGCCATGTCTAAGCAAAGATTAGATATGGCACAGGGTCACAAGTTATGATGTAAGAAATGAACTTACTGTTTATCAATAAATAATTTGGGACTTTAGCTTATATTTCACCGCTTCGAGATGAAGAATCTCAGGCCCATAAAGAAGACGAAAGAGTAACGCATAGAAATCATGAAAGGTAAAAACGGAACTGGATTTATATTTTGAAATATCTGGAAATAAAAAAAAGACACCTTTGAAAAAATTAATGTGGGCTGAAACTTTCATCAAAGTTTTAAATTCATTAAATTCTACCATTTTTTACAAGAGTTATCGCGTTGTCGAAACAAGCGTGATTGAAACCAAATTTCATGTTCGTAGACACTTCTTTTTGTTTCATTTATCGACATTATTAGCGTTCAAAAATCCATAATGCTAATTTTAACATTTTGTATTATTAAATTACAAAATCTTTTTATTATTAAATTACTAAATTTTTATGTAATTAAATCTGATAATTTTTCAAAAGTTGTTTGATTGATTTTAATCATTAGAGACATCATGGTGTCGTATGAAACGTGGTAAAACTTATTTTTGTGTCAGTCTTTGGATACTACTTCAAAATATTTTATTCAAAATGTTTTATTGATTTGGAAAAGTAATGCTTTCCAGGGTCTTCTCCAAGCAAAGGATACTTGCCTAACATTTTCTCATACTTATTTTACACACACACACACACACACACACACACACACACAACACACACACACACACACATGTATGTATGTTATGTATGTATGTGGGAGCAGTTTATTATTTATTGTGAATATTTTCCTGGAATAAACGCATTTAAAATTGTTGCATTTTGCGTTTGTTTGGGTTTTTTTGGGGTGGGGGGTTCTGAGCTTGTTTTAACGTATTTATTTTGACATTTGCAAATTTAGGGTTTTTTAAAAATTTATTATAAGGTTAACTAAATGTCTGAAATAGTTTTCAGTCAGGACAAACTTGTTTTTGAATAATTTGCTATTAATAGAAATCGGATAAATAAAACTAAAGAAGTCTGTTTCATTTGTTTATTAGTTGTGGGATGAAAACCAAAAGATTTTTTTTTTCCTTTTCAAATATTTTTCTGTGTTCAACTACCAACCTAGGAACTTTCTTGATTCTCTTTCATTTCTAACAATAATACATCGGAAACAAAGACTAACATTAAAGAATTTTCAAAAAAGCAAATTCAAAATAATAAACAAAAAACAGTTTAAAAGTATGTCAACGTCGACTTTTCAGGAAAATAAAATAAGATAAACAATGAATATCAAAAAAAAAGAAAAAAGTAATTGACGAAAATATTCAAAATAAATAGAACGCTACTAAAACATTTGAAATATCACAATAAGAAG
>CAUZXS010003278.1:37500-42681 GCA_963585895.1 Sepioteuthis lessoniana | reverse complement strand
CCTCTCCCCACTTTCTATTGAGTAAAAAATCCCCAAAGTGCAAATGAAATAGAATGCAGACGAACACACAAAATGTATTTTTTAAAATGATCGTATAATCTAATACAAAGCTGAGTACAGAACCTGGTAACGAAGGATTTCAAGTTCAGATATCCGTAGGGCTGACGTTTGAAAGATCGTTAGTTCTGAACCAGTTTGTGAAGTGAATAGAATAGGAAAACTAACGATTAGAAATAATAGATACATGATGACATATTTACCAAAAGATATCACCAGAAAAATCTCTTTTTTAATTTGTTGGGGTTTTTGAACATCAAAATCGGACGTGTCTTTAGGGTTGTAACGTTTAAAAACCTTTTTGATTGGTTTCACCTGAAATGAAGACACAAAGAGTTTTATTTTCCCCATAAATTTATTATTTTATGTTAGTTTTGATTAAACGAAAGCCTGAAGCAGCAAACACAAGAAGTTAACTATGAATACGTATTTGCACAACTTCTTTTGTCACCTGGACTGACACTCTTGTGACGTAACAAATATCACTTAGACGCTGAAATAGATTTTTTAAAAATTAATGAACATTTATTTTCGATTAACACTGGAGTACCATAAGGTATACTGAGATCTCTTGTTATCGTGATTTTTCCCTTTCAGACTCCTCCATCAGATGTAGGCGTCCGTTTTTGAAACTGATGAATTAGAAAATACTAAATACGTTCATTAATATATCTTGCTAAGTTTAACCTGCTACTAACGAACTAAGGAGTCATATTTCTACAATATTTTCATTTCTTAGTATTGTGACGTGGTATGCCCCTGAGATAGGAAGAGTAAGATTAATATCCCTTACCCTTCTGTGTTTGAACTAACAAGCTCCAGGGACTGACCGCTAAAGCAGTCAGAATGCTGGTCAAACGCTGCCAGCACTCCGTGACCTGTGGTCGGGTGGATAGAGAAGAGAATGTAGGTCGTTGTAGTGGCATAACCGGATGAAACAGAAAGAAAGAAAAAAGAAGAGCCAAATGATTGGCCGAGCCTTTAGCACACAAAAAAAAAGTACCTTTTCGTCAGAGGAAATTTGGAAAAGGATCTTTAGTTCTGGACAGACATTGGCAAGAGATGGACGCCAAGTTAGCCAAGCTCCGGGGAAAGTGTAGAACAGAATCTTTGGACAGAAGATAACAGAATTGCCTTCAGCCAGATTCTAGAGAAATGCCGCTCGCCCGTAAAAGAAAGGAATCTGCGAAGTAAACCCTTCGAAAAGATAAATACAACTTAAAATTGTTTTTCCTTCTACCTATCCTAAATATTGGAAATTATATGTATATATTCAGAAAAGGAAAGAAAGAGACTGAAAAGATTTGTTTCGTCCACCGTAAACGAACGAGTGGAATTATATACTTTCCCAAGTAAAAGAAATAAAAATATAAAGAAAAGAAAAGAAACGAAAGAAAGAAAGAAAAGAAAACAGAAGAAAGAGAGATATTTGTGTTTAACACTGCCTACCTGGCTTAACAAAGCCGATAGTTTAAAAGAAAAGAAAGAAAGAAGAAAGAAAGACTGTGTTTAAGACTGTCTGTTGGTTTAATATAGCCGGCACCTTAAAAAGAAAGAAAGAAAAGAAAAATGAATTGTTTCCTAAATCTCATAATTATTTGTTTGGTACTCATTAAAATTTTGTTATATTTTAAATGCTCCCTCGTGTTGAAATGTATTCGTTATGTTGTTTATCTATCGAGTTGCCTTCTTTTGCATATTATCTTTTTCAGCTTCGTATCGATTTCATTTATTCTCGCTAAATGTCTTATTCGCCTTAAAAACATTACCAGCGAATTTTGGAAATTTGACTACCGTGAAATATATTTTGTTTTAACCTAGAAGTCGGTTTGAAAGTCAACACCAAATTGTACCTGGATGTGCTGAAGACTGTGGTGATCCCCAGGTGCAATCAGGTGGCCGGTGGCAGACACTGGGCATGGCAGCAGGACTTGGCGCCGATCCACAAGTCCAAAGAGACTCAGGCTTGGCTTCAGAAGGAGTGCTATGACTTTGTACCCTTACTCTCACTGGCCCCCCTCCTCCCCCGACCTGAACCCGCTGGACTACTTCTTCGTTTGGTCATACGTCGAGAAGATCACCAACATGACCTCCCACAACACCAAAGCCAGCCTGATCGCCGCCATCCGCCGAGTATTCGCCGAGCTCCCGCCGGCGCTTGTGGAAAAGGCATGCTCCCAGTTCCGGATCCGTATCGAGGCGGTGATTGAGGCTGAAGGCAGCCACATTGAATAGATATCAGCTCTACTACATAATCAAGTTAGCTGAATTGATTTTTTCAATAAAAGTTTTGAAATAAAGCTGTAGTGTTGTTTTCTTTAGGACGACAATTTTATCGTTCCACCCTGTAGATGTCAGCTCTACTACATAATCAAGTTAGCTGAATTGATTTTTTCAATAAAAGTTTTGAAATAAAGCTGTAGTGTTGTTTTCTTTAGGACGACAATTTTATCGTTTCACCCTGTAGATGTCAGCTCTACTACATAATCAAGTTAGCTGAATTGATTTTTTCAATAAAAGTTTTGAAATAAAGCTGTAGTGTTGTTTTCTTTAGGACGACAAATTTATCGTTCCACCCTGTAGATGTCAGCTCTACTACATAATCAAGTTAGCTGAATTGATTTTTTCAATAAAAGTTTTGAAATAAAGCTGTAGTGTTGTTTTCTTTAGGACGACAATTTTATCGTTTCACCCTGTAGATGTCAGCTCTATTACATAATCAAGTTAGCTGAATTGATTTTTTCAATAAAAATTTTTAAATAAAGCTGTAGTGTTGTTTTCTTTAGGACGACAATTTTATCGTTCCACCCTGTAGATGTCAGCTCTATTACATAATCAAGTTAGCTGAATTGATTTTTTCAATAAAAATTTTTAAATAAAGCTGTAGTGTTGTTTTCTTTAGGACGACAATTTTATCGTTCCACCCTGTAGATGTCAGCTCTACTACATAATCAAGTTAGCTGAATTGATTTTTTCAATAAAAGTTTTGAAATAAACCTGTAGTGTTGTTTTCTTTAGGACGACAATTTTATCGTTTCACCCTGTAGATGTCAGCTCTACTACTTAATCAAGTTAGCTGAATTGATTTTTTCAATAGAAGTTTTGAAATAAAGCTGTAGTGTTTTTATCGTTCCACTCTGTACTAAAGTGCCATCTTTTAATCATATTGAGGCATAGCCACTGATGACTGCTGTGTCGGTGATGGCTTGTTTTCTGATGGGGATAAGAAATATAGAAACACACCTCAAATGTAGTTATTTACTAAGATTTTGCTTAGATGTGACACTAGGTCATATGATTTGGGCACTAAATGAGATCACACCTCAAATGTAGGTTATTCTGTTGTTTTATTAACTACATTCAGTTTCAACGGCTTTGGAAATCCATGGAAACGGATAACGGATGCAATGTGCCGGGAAGATTTTCGTTCTGGCGGGAACCTGCTTTTCTCGTATCTTTTAATGGTTCAATTGCTCCTAGTCCACACAATTGGTTGTATCCTAATGTTTCCAGCTATCAAAAGAAAGTGAAGCGAAAAACATAGAATCCCCCAGTTACCCCACTTCTGCCTTGGATGGACAACATCGCCTGACCAGCATTAGCAAACTGTTAGATGATCGATCGAGTCGGTAGTTTCAGCAACCTTTGATTAATTGTTGTTTTTTAGTCTTATGTGTTAGATTAAGCATATCTTGTTACACCAAGCTAACTGGAAGAAATGTTGAACTCTGTCAACTTGTCTTTATTTCGACTGCTGCCTTTTTTCAGTAACATAACAATTTGCAAAATGTGACCACTCATTTACAATGTTATAATGACCTAAAGTATCCTTGATTATGAGCACACTACATTCAAACTTTGTATATATGTATATCGCCGAGAAATGTAAGACAATACGGAAAATTAAATTATCAGGATTCCTTATTAGGACATCTTTATCAGAAATCTGATTTAGGGAACTTAAAAAAAAATATGACTGGTGAAACAGCAAAGAATTTTTAGTGGCCATTTTGGAAAAAGTCCTTGCTGATGCTGCTTTGCTTATAAGTGATGAAGTTCAGTCTCATGTTATCAGGAATCTTTCTTGGTTCAGATAGCTAAATATAGAAGACTAAAGTTAAATTATAAAGAAAAATGAATAAGTTTCCAAATTTATGTCTTATATCCCTCAAATACAAAAACTCTGTTCGCTCTCTCGATCTTGGAAAAATATAAATATTTTGCCGTGTTTCAAAACTAACTGCTATTGCTGGCGAAGTGCACATGCTTACAAAATGATTTTTTATTGAGTACAGAAGCGATAATTGTCTAATTTAAATATAACCAATTAACCTATTGTTATTTTTGCGACAATTCGTAACTTTCCGTTAAATGGATAGTTAGTCAACATTTGCAATAAGATATTCTTAGCAAAACAAAAAAGATTTGATAAATTTACAGTCAAAAGAAGTATCTAACTTATTTAAAAACTAACCGACTTTTATATCAGCAAATCTATATAAGTTTATCTTAGTTCTTATGTCTAACATAACATTGTGAGGCTGCAGGTTAAGCCTATTATACTTGAGATCATCAGGGCAATCCAGATTGAATTTCTTGTTGGTAAAGTAAACCCCCTCCCAATTCTTATCCCATATTCGACGAAGTCTTGCAAATTCCAGTTTCAAGTGTCTGTGGATCATTTTTAGAAGTAGGCAAAGTAATCCATTTTTGTGCTTGAATCATAAAACCAAATATCTTAACTTTTCTTCTTTTTTTTTTTTTTTTTTTGTAAATTCCATCTATTGTTTCTGTCTTCAAATGAACCATAAACCAATTGCAGGTTACCGCAATGTACTGATGATTGACATTTATTTAAAAAAACAACCAAAATACAAACAGATATTGATGTTTTGCCACGGTGCTCTAACTATTGGACATAAAATGACCAACCCAAGAAGAAAAAACAAATTACAAATGATAATGAATTTAGGACTGACAAGATATAATTGAAAATTGATTAAAAATCTATAAAAAGATTTTTCGAAACTTTCTGTTAAATCAGCAGTTGATCTTTGCAATGAGATTAGCCTGTGTTTTGTGTCTGATGATTGACATTTCCTTTATATACCAAAATACAAATAG
>CAUZXS010003278.1:17500-32500 GCA_963585895.1 Sepioteuthis lessoniana | reverse complement strand
AAAATTTTCGCCCGTGTGTGTGTGTGTGGTCGACGTAGGCGTATGTGTTTTGTGTACTCGGCCGTAACGGTTTTTGCCAGCAAATATATTTGCATAGATCAGTGTGTACAATGTATGGGCCCTCGTGTATGTGGTTAGTTGGATTATTATATACGTGTGCTTTTCCTTTCACCAATTTGTATTTATGTATGAACGTGTGTGTGTGTTTGTATCTATCATGCATGTGTGTATATGTGTCTGTCATGTATGAACGTGTGTGTGTGTTTGTATCTATCATGCATGTGTGTATATGTGTCTGTCATGTATGAACGTGTGTGTGTGTTTGTATCTATCATGCATGTGTGTATATGTGTCTGTCATGTATGAACGTGTGTGTATGTTTGTATCTATCATGCATGTGTGTATATGTGTCTGTCATGTATGAACGTGTGTGTGTGTTTGTATCTATCATGCATGTGTGTATATGTGTCTGTCATGTATGAACGTGTGTGTATGTTTGTATCTATCATGCATGTGTGTATATGTGTCTGTCATGTATGAACGTGTGTGTGTGTTTGTATCTATCATGCATGTGTGTATATGTGTCTGTCATGTATGAACGTGTGTGTATGTTTGTATCTATCATGCATGTGTGTATATGTGTCTGTCATGTATGAACGTGTGTGTGTGTTTGTATCTATCATGCATGTGTGTATATGTGTCTGTCATGTATGAACGTGTGTGTATGTTTGTATCTATCATGCATGTGTGTATATGTGTCTGTCATGTATGAACGTGTGTGTGTGTTTGTATCTATCATGCATGTGTGTATATGTGTCTGTCATGTATGAACGTGTGTGTATGTTTGTATCTATCATGCATGTGTGTATATGTGTCTGTCATGTATGAACGTGTGTGTGTGTTTGTATCTATCATGCATGTGTGTATATGTGTCTGTCATGTATCTGTATTAATTTTAGTGCGTGTATATGTATATATTAATCTCAATATGCTTTCATGTTTGTAGTTATGTGAGCCTTATTTCACCTTTTTTAAGTGTGTATTTTTATTCCTTCTGTATCTATAATTAGGATTATGTGTATTAGTGTGTAAGTAAGTAAAGTTGGCGACCATAGTCGAGGTTGACCCGAAGGCTCCCTTTTCGATAGCTTACTACACCAAGGTGTTGGGGAGGGCGCTACTCCTTTCCCTGGATTGCTCCACTTTACCCTTGATCCGTACCTTATAATGCTGAGTGTTAAGCAAGGAGGTATCAAGTACCATTTTCTGAGTCTTTGGTATGACTCGACCTGGGATTGAACCCAGGTCTCCCGGGCCATTGGCGAACACTGTAACCGCTAGGCAAATGTACAAGAGTGTTATTTAGTGTGTGTGTGCGTGTGTGTGTGTATTAGTGTGTACAAGAGTGTTATTTAGTGTGTGTGTGCGTGTGTGTGTGTATTAGTGTGTACAAGAGTGTTATTTAGTGTGTGTGTGTGTGTGTATTAGTGTGTACGAGAGTGTTATTTAGTGTGTGTGTGTGTGTGTGTGTATTAGTGTGTACAAGAGTGTTATTTAGTGTGTGTGTGTGTGTGTATTAGTGTGTACGAGAGTGTTATTTAGTGTGTGTGTGTGTGTGTGTGTATTAGTGTGTACAAGAGTGTTATTTAGTGTGTGTGTGTGTGTATTAGTGTGTACAAGAGTGTTATTTAGTGTGTGTGTGTGTGTATTAGTGTGTACAAGAGTGTTATTTAGTGTGTGTGTGCGTGTGCATGTGTGTGTGTATTAGTGTGTACAAGAGTGTTATTTAGTGTGTGTGTGTGTGTGCGTGTGTGTGTGTGTGTGTATTAGTGTATACAAGAGTGTTATTTAGTGTGTGTGTGTGTGTATTAGTGTGTACAAGAGTGTTATTTAGTGTGTGTGTGTGTGTGTATTAGTGTGTACAAGAGTATTATTTAGTGTGTGTGTGCGTGTGTGTGTATTAGTGTGTACAAGAGTGTTATTTAGTGTGTGTGTGCGTGTATTAGTGTGTACAAGAGTGTTATTTAGTGTGTGTGTGTGTGCATGTGTGCGTATGTGTGTGTGCATGTGTGCGTATGTGTGTGTGTGTGTGTGTGTATTAGTGTGTACAAGAGTGTTATTTAGTGTGTGTGTGTGTGTGTATTAAAGTGTACAAGAGTGTTATTTAGTGTGTGTGTGTGTGTGTATTAGTGTGTACAAGAGTGTTATTTAGTGTGTGTGTGTGTGTATTAGTGTGTACAAGAGTGTTGTTTAGTGTATGTGTGCGTGTGTGTGTGTATTAGTGTGTACAACAGTGTTATTTAGTGTGTGTGTGTGTGTGTGTATTAGTGTGTACAAGAGTGTTATTTAGTGTGTGTGTGCGTGTGTTCGTGTGTGTGTGTATTAGTGTGTACAAGAGTGTTATTTAGTGTGTGTGTGCGCGCGTGTGTGTGTGTGTGTATTAGTGTGTACAAGAGTGTTATTTAGTGTATGTGTGCGCGTGCGTGTGTGTGTGTGTGTGTGTGTGTGTGTATTAGTGTGTACAAGTATGTTATTTAGTATGTGTGTGTGTGTATTAGTGTGTGCAAGTATATTATTTAGTGTGTGTGTGTGTGTGTGTGTGTGTGTGAGAGAGAGAGAGAGTGAGAGTGTCTGTGTGTGTTTGAATCATGCCTGTGTAGGTCTGAGTGCATATCTGTGTGCATATCTGTGTACGTCCCAATGTACACTGATACGTGTAGTTATCTATTTGTTAATGCACTTTTTTAAAGTGTGAATATTTATCCCATTTGCACGTATGATTAGGTTTGTGTGCTGTTGTGTGTATAGAAGTTTTATCCAGTGTGTGTGTTTGTGTTTGTGCTTATGCTTGTGTGTGTGTCTGCACGCTTGTTTGCGCTAGTGTCTTAGTTTAGGTGTGTTAGTGTTTAAGTATGTGTATAAGTTAGTGTTACTGTGTGTTGATCTTTATCAGCTGATGGTGGAGTATAACTGAGTTTGAGGAAATATGGTGTGTTAGTGATATATTCTTATTTATCAACCCCTCCGTTCGGGCAGGATATGACACAAGGTCAATTTTTAAGCAGAGTTTAACAGGTTTGAATTCAGAGTTTTCCTTCTCCTAGACTAGTTGCCTCACTAAGGCTGAAGAACCTAGTCTGCCCTACTATTTACCCATAGCTGGAGGGAGAATAATTGGATTCATACCTTTCCCAAGGGTATTAGTGCTATGTGAAATGCAATCAGTCTCGTCCAGGATTTGAACTCGTGTCGCCGTGTCCATTTCCTACGACGATAACCATTACACCACGGTGATAGTGGATATATCTGTTCATGTGTACGTTTGTGTTGGTATGTCAATCCATATATATGTTCAAATGGTTGTATATACAATATTGATAATTTTTGGATTCAAGATCGTGGTCGTATGTGTGTGCATGTGTGTGTGTGTGTGTGTGCACGTGCCCAGGTGTCCTAACACTAACTTAGGTATTCGAACTATTTTTGAAAATGTATTCCTCTTAAGCTAATTAATGGAGATACACAAACAGATTTTTTTTTATAAATCTGCCGGTGATTATTTATCCTCGTATTTATTTAGTCATATCAATTAGGGTGTCCATGCTCATCTGAAATACAGAATAAATAAATAAAACAAGCTAATGAACGCTGTTCAAAGGCTAAGAAAACGTCTGTCCATCTAATATGTTTAATAATTCCTCGTTAATATTAATTTATCATAGGTCTCAAGTATAAAAACTTGATAAAGGATTTTATCAAACAGAAAATCAATAATAATAATAATAATAAACTGAAAGAATGTGAAAAGAAGGATATGTACCGCGACCTTTGCTAGGGAATTGAAAAAACTATGGAACATGCAGGGGACAATTATACCAATTGTAATTGGTGCGTATGGAACAGTAACAAAAGGATTACAAAAGGGACTGGAGGACTTGGAAGTTGGCGGACGAGTGGAGACCATCCAAACTACTACATTACTGAGAACGGCCAGAATACTGAGAAGAGTCCTGGAGACTTGAGGAGACTTGCTGTCTCTCAAACCCCAGTGAAAAGCTCTCAGCTACTGCTGATGTGAAAAACTCTAATGAGTAAATAATAATAATAATAATAATAATAATAATAATAATAATAATAATAATAATAATAATAATAATGATAATAATAATAATGTACATGGACGACATCAAATTGTTTGCAAAAAATTAGAAAGAATTGGAAACTCAAATACACGTAGTCTGAATCTACAGTCAAGACATAAGGATGAAATTTGGCATAGTAAAATGCGCCATGCAAATTATAAAAAGCAGCCAACGAAACCTGACAGACGAAATGGAACTACCAAACCAAAATAAAATTAGAACCCTCGGAGAAAAAACAAAACAATAAATACTGGGGAATATTGAAAGCTGTCACCATCAAACAAGTGGGGATGAAACAAAAAATTCAGAAAGAGTATATCAGGATAACAAGAACTCTGCTCGAGTCAAAACTATATAGCTAAAACCTTATTAAATGCATAAATACCTGGGCTGTCCCCATCGAAAGATACTCGTGACCGTTCTTGGAGTGGACCAGAGAAGAACTTAAACAAATGGACAAGAGAACAAGAAAACTAATAACCCTGCATTAGGTCTTAAATCCCAGAAATGACATTGACAGACGATATGTATAAAAAAAAAAGAAGGAGGCAGATGACTTACCACCATTGAAGACAGCGTTGACGCATCAATACAACAACTCGAGAACTACATAAAAAAAGCGTGGGAAAGACTGATTACAGCCACTAGAAACAATACTGACAACACGACCAACAGAACGACAATAACCAGAAAATAAAATGGGAAGAAAGAAAAAGCAATGGGCGGTTTAAGCGACTAATAAGCGACATCACACACAAGAAAATTTAGACGTGAGTAAGAAAGGGAAACCTTTTGAGAGACATTGTATCTCTTCTAATAGCAGCACAAAACAACGCTATAAGAGCCAGTAATATCAAAGCAAGAATAGATAAGACCCAACAAAACAGCAGATGCAGGTTATGTGGTGATAGAGACGAAAAGATAAATCACATAATAAGCGAATGCAGCATATTAGCCTTAAAAGAGTATAAGACTAGACACGACTGGGTGGGTAAGGTGATCCACTGAGAGATGTGCAAGAAATTGAAATTTGACCATACGAGAAAAAGGGTATGTGCACAAATTAGAATCTGTCCAGGAGAATGAGATGCATAAGCTTCTCTCGGATTTTGAGATGCAAACGGATTATTTAATCTCGGCCAGACGACTAGATCTTCAACAAAAATCTTGTCGAATGGTGAACTTTTCTGTCCCGGTTGACCACAGTGTAAAATTGAAAGAAAGCGAAAAGAAGGATAAGTATCTCGACCTTGCAAGGGAATTGAAAAAAACTGTGGAACATAAAAGTGACAATTATACCAATAATAATAATTGGTGCTTTTGGTACAGTCACCGAAGTATTATAAAAGGGACTGGAAGCCAAAATACTTAGAAGAGTCCTGGAGACATGAGGAGACTTTGCGGTAACTTAGACTCCCGTGAAAAACCATCAGCAAACGCTGGTGTGGAAAACTCGATTGAAGTATAATAATAATAATAATAATAGTTGGTGTCTCCATGAAATAAACTTTAAAGTATTATATGTGTAAACAGCGAAAATACTTCTGCCACGACATGAAAAAGTTAGCTAGTTAAACAAAAGTTGATATACAATCAGATAACTGTATAAATCTGTCAGAGATTATTTGCTCTCATATACATCTGCAACTGCTTGTGTACGTGTATTTGGTTGGTGTATAAGTTTTTGCGATCATTTGTGATAAATGTTTATTGACACTAATTTAGTTCAACACAAACGCAAATGCAATCGGGGTAATGAGGGATAGAAAGATTATGTTGCGCAAATATTTTATATGGGTAGGGATCTATCTACCATGAATAGTGGCGTAGGAGATGTCGGGCTTAAATATTGATCAGTGACACCGATGGGAAAAATGCAACCCCATCAGCCGTGAAGCAAGCATAGAGATTAGTTTTATAATGATTGTTTCTCGGCAGTGATCTCTAAAACCACAAGTTGTGCGCATGCATGCGCGTGCATTTGTTTACTACGTTCCATGCTACCGTTACTTAAGGCTTACAGTATCAACCATAAATAAGTACTTCCCTTTTTAGATAAATTTATGAATTAAAAGTTAATTTTCTTCTCAACCAAACATAACCGGATTTTTATCATTTCTAATGGAACATTATACACTCAAAACAGATATTATTATGTATTACTAGGTCATCCAGGGCACCTCTGGTGGTGTAACGGTTAGCAAGCTACACTAGCAAATCTACACGAGTGAGTTCGAGTCTCATTGGGTGCCCCATTCATTCGGCCTTGTGCCACATCGAAGCAAAGAACTTTGTAAATTACTGTAGATGTATGAGTAGGGTATCTCTGGTGGTGTAACGGTTAGCAAGCTAGACTAGCAAACCTACACGAGTGAGTTCGAGTCTCATTGGGCGCCCCATTCATTCGGCCTTGTGCCACATCGAAGCAAAGAGCTTTGTAAATTACTAGTGGGTCATCCATTTGTAAATAGACTCCTAACAATTTTTATAAAAGTTAATTTTCTTTTAAACTAAAAATACTGGGATTTTATGATTTCTAATGAGGCATTATACAATCGAAACATTAAGTATAACAGAATCTCAAATAAATAAATACACTCTAAACAATTATTTAAAAAAAAGTTGATTTTCTTCTAAATTAAAGATAGCAAGATTCTTTTAATTCTAGCCGAACAATTAAAATGGATATAATTAACTATTACAGTATCACCCACAAATAAGTACACTCCTACCAAGTTTTTGTAAAATTTTGATTTTCTTCTCAAAGAAAGATATCAAAATTCGTTTAATTCTAGTGAAGCATTATTCTATCAAAATAGATATAATTAAGTATTACAGTATCACCCACAAATAAGTACATCCGTAACAATTCTTTAAGAATAAAAAGTTAATTTTCTTCAAAACCAAAAATTCCAGGATTTTATTATTTCCGTGGAACATTATACATTCGTACAGATATCATTAAGTATTTGCAAAATTGTCCATAAAGAAGTACACCCTCACGATTTGTTTATAAAAGTTAATTATTTTCTTCGCCAAAGATACCAGAATTTTATTATTTCTAGTGGAACATTATTCAACAAAACGGATATGATAATGTATTATAAACTGTACAGCATTGAAATTGTCTCACCAAAAAGGAAATGACAACACCTCTGTCAAAACTAAAATTACATTTCATGTATTTATATATAAGGGTGTACTTATTTTTGCACCGCTGCATAATCATATTTTTGATTGCAGAAATTCAATGCTGCAGAGTTTAGTAATATACAGTCTCTAATAATATTCGTTTTGATTGTTTTTATTTAAAGAATATAATTTGGTTATTTTAAAATCAATCTTTGTTTAAAAAACGGTAGGGTTTAGTTATTTATAAACGATTTCACGGAAGGTTGAATAGGTAAGTTTTATATCCTCAAACATGGTGCAAGCACACACACACACACACACACACACACACACACACACACACACACACACACACAGAGACACAAGTTTGTACATATTAAAGCAGGTTGTGCTCTTTAGCATTGGTTTGGAAACCACTCGGGGAAAAGGAAAACTCTGAATTCAAATTAGTTGTACTCTACTTAAAAATCGACCTAGTGACACATTCTGTCCGTAGCGGAACGGTCGGGTAAATGTAAGTGAGTAAGTAAAGTTGGCGACCGTAGTTGAGGGCGACCCGAAGGCTACCCTTTCGATAGCTACTACACTGAAGTGTAAGGGAAGGCACTACTCCATTCCGTGGATTGCTCCACTTTACCCTTGATCCGTACCTTATTGTGCTGAGTGTTAAGCAAGGCGGCATGAAGTACCATTTTTAAGTCCCGGGATTGAACCGGGGTCTCCTGGACCATTGGGAACACTCAAACCATCATGCCAATGGCCCAGTAACACGTACGCGAGGAATGTTTCTAAAGTAGTGGTTGCAATTTATTTTCATCGAAACTTCAACACACAGAAAAAAAATACCGACATCATTGTATAGAACATATCTTCAGCGATAAAACACGATATTTTACAAAGTCATCATCATTACCTATAGTCTTTTGCCAGTAACAAACAAGAGGTTCCACACTGCACTCATTAGAGCTTCTTCACAAATGTAATGTTTCCTAACCTATTTAACGTCAGATACTGAATAAATCTACTACAAGTGTAGTGACTACCATTTTCACTGGGCTCTCTGTGCCACGTAAAGAAACTATTTGAGAGGGCCTTAGAGAATTAGTCCCGTAGATCATTCTAATAAATAATCTCTTCATAGGACACTTGCTTTTTTGAAGTGTTATATTAGAATCAATCTAAAGGAGATTGTTAGTAAATGCCTATTTTGAGTGCGTTCATTGCACGTTTATATTTTCATGTTTTTATGTAGTTGTTTCTTAAGAATTTTATTTATTTATTCATTCATTTATTTTTCTATTTTGCACACGGTCCCATCGAATATTCTTTAAACAGATCTAGATTACTCATAGATGGGACTCTAACAAGTACTATTACTCTGTGTTAGACTAGACCTGGTAGTAATGACAACGAAGAGGTACTCCACACTCCTCAAATCAACACAACTGGAGCCTCACCATCATGTGGGTGGGGGATTTTTACTCCTTTGCAAGGGATACAGTTAGCGTGTTCCAAGCTCCTCCGCTAGTTTTTCAGTATACTCACCTTGGTTTTCACCAGCGACCCTACGGTTGCACTTTTAAAAAAAAATCAGATTAGTGTAAGATTAGTTATAAATATCTTTACGTCTATTTCTTACTAGAATTTTCATTTGTTTGTATGTATGTAACTGTAACCTAGCAAAATCGGTGCTTTATAGCGAAATTTCAGACCTGACCGATAAAGTCAAACCCAGTTTCTTCCAGGCAGCGGTCTTATCTATACTGATGTATGGATGCACTACTTGGACGCTAACTAAACGGCTGGAGAAGAAGCTAGACGGCAATTACACAAGAATGCTGCGGGCAATATTGAACAAGTCCCGGCGGCAACACCCCACAAGACACCAACTATACGACCACCTGGCCCCCATCACGAAAACTATCCAAATTAGACGAACCAGACATGCAGGAAATTGTTGGAGAAGCAGGGACGTGCTCATAAGTGATGTACTCCTATGGACCCCCACATATGGTCGGGCAAAAGCAGGACGACCAGCTCGAACATACACACACTATGTGATGATACGGGATGTAGCCCTGAAGACCTGCTAGAGGCGATGAACGATAGGGATAAGTGGCGAGAGATGGTCAGGGATATCTGTGCTTGCGGCACGACATGATGATGGTGATGATTTTAGAAAAATGTACTTAAAATACTCCTAGAGAATAAAGCAAAATCTAGTTCAGCTTGCAAATCAATAATAATCTTATTAGATTTATGCTGTTACGGAATGTCATTTTCAGGTTCTCGATATCATGGAGATTACAATAAAAATGCTTATTAGAATCGTTGTACCTAAATGGAAGTAACAATAACATCATAAAAATTAGTATTGACTGCTCTTAGATTAGAAACCAAATACTTCACTGGTCTTCCTGTACTTGCTATTATCTTTATTCATAAATGCAATCTTGTGACTCTTTTAAATTCATTTATCGACTTATTTCATTTTTTTTAAAAATTCAAATTATTTCTTTTAAATATATATAAGAAAATATATATTCATCACTCTCTGGTCACATGCAGGATTCTCTTTTAAGGAAAGAATTTCATTTACCCATATGGATAGTTTAATGGGAAAAGAAATTTTATGTTATTCTGTAGAGCAAAACATGTCTATTTGATTTTCAGTTTTATCTTCCTTTTCTTATTCTATAGAGCAAAACATAGCTATCTAATTTTTTGTGTTGCCTTCTCTTTTTTATTCAACTGAATTTTTTCAATGTTCATCAATTCATCAGAAAAAAATTATATCGCTGTATTCGTGAATCTAGACACACACACACACACACACAAGCATATATATGTATACTCACGCTGACAGACATATACACGCTGGGTAATGACATACACTAATTTGCACAGAGACTATCAAGAGATAAAGATATATTAAGCAAATATAAAATAATTAATTCTATCTAAATAAGATTTATTAAGTAATAAAACCTGTTAAGACGATTAATGATTAAATAAATATTAATCACTAGTTAATATGTTAACGAAACTTTCCCAACAAGAATATTTATATTACAGATTATACTATTTCTCTTGGAAAGGGATTGATGTACATCTCACAACGATCTGGCCATAGATATTGTGGTAATCTGTCTAATCACTTGCTTGTCATGATATTGAACAAATTATTCCCTCAAAACTATATTTTCACCTGAATACCCTCCAAACTCTAATCTTTTTGTTTTTTTATAACATGCACCTATTCTTTGCAGGATATAAAAATCTTGTAGAATATCTGAATAACGTAACATAACATTTTTGAACAACTGTTTTTTATACAAACATATTAACATGCTTTACTTTTTTTTTTAATAAGATTTGAAAAAAGACAAAAAACTTCAAGAACTTCAAAAATCAAAAAAGAGTATCTCAGGAGAACCAGAACTCTACTTGAAACAAAATTATATAGCAGAAATCTTATCAAAGGGATAAATACCTGGGCTGTTCTCCTCGTAAGATACTCGGGACCGTTCTTGGAGTGGACCAGAGAAGAACTTAAACAAATGGACCAGAGAACAAGAAAACTAATGATTATGCATAAGGCCTTGCATTCCAGAGATGACATTGACAGACAATATGTGTCAAGAAAAGATGGAGGAAGAGGACATATCAGCGTTGACGTACCGAGAAAATGACTCGAAGACTATATAGAAAAGCAAGGACGAAAAATGATTACTGCCTCCAAAAACAATACTGACAACACGACCAACAGAACGGAAATAATCTGAAAACAAAAATGGGAAGAAAAACAACTGTACGGATGTTTTAAGCGACTAATAATTGACATCTCACACGAGAAAATGTCGACTTGGGTAAGAAAAGGAAACCTTTAGAGAGAAACTGAATTTCTTCTAATAGCAAAGCAAAATAACGCCATAAGAAACAATCATATCAAAGCAAGAATATATGATACAACTAAACAACAGATGTAGGTTAGGTGGTGGTAGAGACGAAAGGATCAATCCCATAATAAGTGAATGCACCAAATTAGCACAGAAAGTGTATAAGACTAGACACGACTGGGTGGGTAAAGTGATCCACTAGGAATTGTGCAAGAAATTGAAATTTGACCATACGAACAAATGGTATATGCACAACTTAGAATCTGACCAGGAGAATGAGATGCATAAGCTTCTCTTGGATTTTGAGATGCAAACGGATTATCTAATCTCGACCAAACGACCAGACCTTGTAATAATTAAAAAAAAAAAATCATAGAGTAAAATTGAAAGAAAGCAAAAAGAAAGAAATATTGGTGTATATACATACCAGCTTGTTTCAGTAATGGCACAGGACTGTACTGTGTTACAGCCCGTTTTATTTTTGTCTGCCAACTGGACGCTAGTTGGGACTCCTGTGCCAGTTGTCATTATTGTTTTTTATTTTGTACATTAGAACAGTGACTTCAACATGGAGCATAAGAGTGACAGTGATAGTAATTGTAGTTGGTGCACTTGGAGCAGTCCCCAAAGGTTTGAAAAAAGACGAGAGGAATTAGAAATCAGGGGAAGAATAGAAACTATTCAAACTATAGCATTATTGGGATCAGCCAGAAGAGTCTTGGAGATCTGAAGAGACTTGCTGTCTCTAAGACTCTTGTGAAAGACCACCAGAAAATATGTCAGAAGTAAAATAACAATAATAATAATGATATTAATAATAATAATAATGAAAATAATGGGGACTTTGCTATCCCGGCTGACCACAGAGTAAAATTGAAAGAAATCAAAAAGAAAGATAAGAATCTGGACTTAGTTAGGGAATTGAAAAAACTGTGAAACATGAAAGTTTCAGTCATACCAATTGTAATTGTTAAAAGGATTATTACAAGGACTGGAGGACTTGGAAATAAGTGGATGAAAGAAGACCATCCAAACTACAGCATGGTTGAGATCGGTCAGAATACTGAGATGAGTCCTGGAGACTTGAGGAGACTTGCTATCACGACCAGACCTTGTAATAATTTAAAAAAAAATCATAGAGTAAAATTGAAAGAAAGCAAAAAGAAAGATAAGAATCTGGAATTAGTTAGGGAATTGAAAAAACTGTGAAACATGAAAGTTTCAGTCATACCAATTGTAATTGTTAAAAAGATTATTACAAGGACTGGAGGATTTGGAAATAAGTGGATGAAAGGAGACCATCCAAACTAAAACATGGTTGAGATCGGTCAGAATACTGAGATGAGTCCTGGAGACTTGAGGAGACTTGCTATCACTCAAACTCCAGTGATAAACGATTGGCTTCCGCTGGTATAAAAAAGCTTGTAAAAGGGGTAAATAATAATAATAATAATAATAATAATAATAATAATAATAATAATAATAATAATAATAATAATAATAATTTGCTTTCCTGGCAGATTACAGAGTAAAATTCGAAGAAGTCGAAAAGAGAGATAAATATCTAAAAAAGTTATGGAACATAAAGGTGACAGTGATAGATTGATTCACTTGGAACATTGTTTAAGGGACTAAAAGCATTATTGAGATCGGCTGGAATACTGAGAAGAGTCCTGGAGTCTTGAGGAGACCTGCGGTTACTCAAACTCCAATCTAACACTGATGTGAAAAACTCTCAAGGAGTAAAATAATAATTCCCGAGAACCTGGAAAAGATAATCGATGAACTGTATAAGTAACCGAATTCGACATGAAACACCTGAAGAAGGCCGAAGAAGATATCGGCCGAAACATTGTGAGTATAGCAACGAAGATGAAGACAGCAGTCCTTGTATTTTAAGTGATAACATCAAGTTTCGTCTCTGAAATTTAGTCGTATAAGAATCATATTGTCATTAAACAATGATCTGACATGCCAACTAAGTATAAATTTTCAGTTGCACTATTTTTTAGTCATATCTGATGTCTTGAGTTGATGTCTTTCTTGAAGAAAAGCTTTATTACTTTTTGCTCTGAGCTAAAATGCCTTGTCATCTTGAAAAATTACTTCATTATTATAAAAGTTGTTTTCTATTTATGGAGTGAAAAAAGTGTTCCTAATGTAGGCCTTTTATTCTATAGTTAAAATTTTGATTGGCGTATCTACGGCTCATAAATTTTAGGATTATGTTTTCTTTGTGCTGCTGCCATCTTTATATGTTTCACTGGAACGACACCCGACAAAAGATCCAACATAATCACAAATTCGATATTCAACATTGAATATTACTTTCCTCCAATAATCAACAATCTATGATTCATTCTCCGTAGGCCAATTTCCCAACGAAATAAGCTGGTTTGAATTCAAAGTCTTCCTTTTTGTAGACTAGTTGCCAAAGATTAAATAACCCAGTCTATCCTACAACTTACTCAGAACTGATAGGAGAAAAGATGGATTTATGCCTTTCCCAAGGAAAATAGGAGAAGTGAAATGCATACAACCTCGTCTAAGATTTGAACTCGGGTCACGGATTCTATTTCTTATGACCTAATTACGGCAACCGATTTAAGAAAAAAAAATCCTATCCTCCGCACTCTGCTTAAAAATATAACATTGTGCCGTATCCTATTTGTGGTAAAGAATTTGAGTAAATACATATTTAAAATCCAAGTGAAAACTTGCACAAACGTTTAAGAAGAAAATAATTAGATATCGGAAGGTGAGCTTTGTATGTCTCAATGAATGCATTTCCCCAACCCCTCCACACAAACAGGGTGGGACACAAGGTCAATTTTTGAGCAGAGTAAAGCTGGTTTTGATTCAAAGTTTTCCTTCTCCTAGACTGGTTGCCATACCCAGGTTAGGAATAGATACGGATTCGTTTGATCATCTATGTCTGTGTGCATGTATTTAAAAGTGTCTTTAAAAGTTTTCCTTTTCTTAGACTGGTTGCCATGCCGATATTAAAGAGCTCAGTCTACCCCTCTATTTGCCCACAAAAGGAGGAGAGAATAGTTGGATTCATATTTTTCCCAATGTTATTAGAGAAATATAAAACGCAAAAAGCCTCGTTCAGGACTTGATTTTGGGTCACCGGGTCCATTTCCAATGAAGATAACCGTTTTGCCACAAGCGCTTTCGCTGAGTGCATTCATTTGTATGCATGTTAACATGAATAGTTACGAGAGTGTGAATGTGTGTTTGTGTCATTGTATTTTGTGAGTGTGTGTGAATGTGCACACGCTTAAGTATATGCTTGAGTGTGTATTGACTTCATATGTATATCTGTCGAGTGTGTATACGTCTTTCTGTGTATAAGAGAGAGAGAGAGAGAGAGAGAGAGAGAGAGAGAGAGAGAGAGAGAGGGCGGAGGGTGTGTGTGTGTATATATATATGGGTATAAAAGATGGAAATATATTTGTGCTCGAATATGTCTTTGTATTATAAAGAAAAGACAGGGAAAAGTAGAGGAAGGAAAGAAAAAGAAAAAGAAAAAGAAAAAGAAAGAAATGTACGTGAGTTTGTATATCTATTAAAAACAAAAAGAAGGAAGAAGTGCATAAAAATGAAAAAAAGGAAAAAGAAAGAGAGAGAGAGGGAGAGAGAGAGAGAGAGAGAGAGAGAGAGAGAGAGAGAGAGAGAGAGAGAAACAAACAGTGGCACCGTGAAGAGAGCAACCACGCAAAAAGCCAATTACCCACTTACAGAAAAGGGTGGATGGGGTAGGTATGTTCCTCTATTCTTTGTTTACACAAATTGACTCAGCGGTTTTTCGTTAAGCTGTACGA
>CAUZXS010003278.1:0-12500 GCA_963585895.1 Sepioteuthis lessoniana | reverse complement strand
ATTGCCTATTTTTAATGATTGATTGATTTTAACGGCATGCCAAACTGTCTAGAATTTTTCGTGCCAAAAAATCACTTTTATTGTACGTTCAAATTTATATTTTTCTGTTGTTGTTTCTTCCGATTTAGGATAAAAACTGTATTCTAAGCCTGGCCGACAAGAAGGAGCATATTTTTAAGTATAGATTATTTGATTGAAAACTGTGCCCTGAAATTCTTTTAATGAGATGATACTACTTTAATCGAAAATCATAATTTAAATTCTTGGCTTTCATCCACATTCGTGCATCGTTTGCAACTATCTCAACCATCAATCATGATAAAATACAGCTTCAGCAAATTCTTATAGTACACGAATTGTAAGAAAACTAATCGTTATTGGCGGGTGAAAATAAATGATGTTTTTTTTTCAATCATCTTTTGAGTAAATAGCTTCCTTGTATTGTCAATAAGCATTTTAAGTTTCAGACTTTCAAATGGGATAAAACATCTACAAAGCGTTGCCGGTAAACACTTACTTTGGCCACCAAGCAAATTAAAACCGACAGGGTTCGAAGAGAGAAACAGAGAGACAGAGAGAGAATTATATCGAGGGAATAAGCAGACTAAAATAATTTTTAAAAAATGTCGGCAAAGAAAGAAGAAGATGAAACTGGCCATAATTAGTTCAGAAAAAGTATGGTGTAGGCGAGACACAGAATGAATTGTGATCTATAAGGAACTGTGCATGTTACTTCGTTTTGACCAATCAGGCAAATGGTATAAGCACAAAGTAGGAACTATCCCAGAAAAAGAAATTATCTGGGAATTAGAAATTTAAACGGATCTTGCTATATTTTGATCTTATGTGAAATTGACTCTGAGGTGATCTGTCCAATAGTATTGATAATAATAATAATAATAATAATAATAATAATAATAATAATAATAATAATAATACGAAAGAGAATAGCTTGTATAGGTTATACAGAAAAAGAAATGAAATGATTAATCACTTGATAAGCGAATACAGCAAAATAGTACAGTAATAGTACAAGACAAGGTACAACTGGGTGGGAATGGTGATCCGCTGTGAATTATGCAAAAGATTAAATTTTTACCATATTACCAAATGGTATTTTTACAAACCAGAATCCATATGAGAAAATGAGATGCATAAAATTGTCTGGGATTTTGAAATACAAACGGATCATCCAATACCGGTCAGAAGTTCAGACCGAGTTAAAATTAACTAAAGAAAAAAAAAAAAAAAAAGAAAGAAAGAAAAAAAGAAAAGGAAAAGAAAATGATAACTTTTTTGCTTCGTACTTATCGTTCCGGCCAACGACAAAGAGAAAATAAAAGAAAGCGAAAAGACAAATATCTGGACATTAGCGGAGATCTCTAAAAACAAAAAAAACAACAAAAAAAAAACCCCCCAAAAAAACAAACAAACTCTAGAACATGAGGGTGACAGTTATACCTACTGTGATTGGTCCGCCTGGAACGGTCTCCAAAGGCTTAGAAAGGGAATTGGATCAGTTGGAAATCGGTGGAAGAATCGAGACCATTCAAACAATAAAATAGTTGAGATAAGCTAGAATACTGAGAAGAGTTCAGGAAACTTAAGTAGACTTGCTGTCACTTAGACTCCTGTGAAAACCGAACTGCTAACGCCGGATTGAAAAACTTACAAGGAACAAAATACTACTAGTACAACTGCTACTCCTCCTCCTCCTCCTCCTCCTCCTCTACTACTTCTAATAATAATAATAATAATAATAATAATAATTGAAAACCTGAGCTGTACCCCTTGTAAGATACTCGGGGCCATTGTTAAAAGGGACGAGGGAAGCGCTCTAACAAATGGAGCAGAGGACTAGAAAGCTAATGACGATGCATAAGGCATTAAATCTAAGAGATAAAATTGATAGACTATTTGTATCAAGAAAAGAAGGAGGAAGAAGACTCGCCAGCATTGGATAACGTCGATGCATCAATCTGAGGACTCGAAAACTACATAAAGAAGAGCAAAACAAGGGTAATTACAGCGACTAGAAACAATATAGGCAACATAAAAATTAAGTAAATAATCATAACTACGAAATAGAAATGTAAAGAAAAACATCAGTATTGTTATTTAATGTGATAAACAAACGAAATCTCACATGAGAAGAAAGGGAAACTTTAAAACTTTAATTAACAGGTTTGAATTCAGAATATTCCTTCTCCTAGACTAGTTGCCTCACCAAGGCTGAAGAACCCAGTCTGTCCTATTATTTACCCATAGCTGGAGGGAGAATAATTGGATTCATACCTTTCCCAAGGGTATTAGTGCTATGTGAAATGCAATCAGTCTCGTCCAGGATTTGAACTAGTGTTGTCGTGTCCATTTCCTACGATGATAACCATTACACCACGGGCACCTCCTGATAGATGTTAAAGCGACAATAGATAAGACGCAATAGAATCGAAAATGTAGGTTATGTGATGATAGAGACAAAACAATCAATTACATAATAAGCGAACGCAGCAAATTAGCACTGAAGGTGTACAAGACTTGACATGAATTCGTGGGGGAGGTGATCCACTGGGAATTGTACAAGAAACTGGACCATATGAAAAATGGTATATGCAAAACCTAGAATCTGTTTTGGAGAATGAGACGCACACATTTCTCAAGTACTTAATGTAAACAGATCACCAAATCCCGGCCAGGAAACCCTACTAAGTAATAATTAATGAAATAAAGAAAGAAAAAATGCAAGCCTTCCGATTAATGAATTTTGTCGTCGTAGCGGACCAGAGTAAAAAATCAAAGAAATCGAAAAGAGAGAGACAAGTATTTGGACCTTGCTAAAGAACTGAAAAAGCTATTGAATATGAAGGTGAATATGACCCCAATTGTAATTGATGCGCTGGGAACGATCCCCAAAATCTTGGTGAAGGGGCTGGAAGAGTTGGAAATTGGAGGACGACCAGAGACCATCCAAAATACAGCATTGTTAAGATCGGCCAGAATACTGAAAAGAGTACTGAAGACCTGGGGAGACTTGCTGTCACTCAGATTCAAATGAATGACCATCAGCTAAGGTTGGTGTAAAAACTCGCAAGGAGTATAATAATAATAATAATAATAATAATAATAATAATAATAATAATAATAAACGAAAAGAGAAAAGTATTTAGATCTTACCGGAGAACTAAAAAAGCTATAAAATATGAAAATGACAAAGAGGAATTGTAAATGATTGGAACGCAAAGAGTAAAATACTTCTCCAACTACTACTACTACTACTACTAATAATAATGATGATAATCATTCTATAATCATATGCAGTAAACTGACATGAAATTAGTGCAAGTATAGAAACTATTGGATATGGAAAATGAGTCACTTGGAATTGTATAAGAGTTTAAAATTTGACCATACGGATAAGTGGTATGTGAAAGAAACCAGAATGTTTTTAAAATTCTTTGTGGTTTTTGAGATCCAAGCAGATCTGCCAATCCTGGCTTGAAGACCAAATCTAGTTTAGTTGATAAAAGTTAAGAATTAGTCCAATATAAACCTTCGCTGTCCAAGCAGATAACGGATTTAAAAAACTAGATAAATACTTCGACTTAGTAGGAAAGCTTAAAAACTTATGGAATATGAAAGTGACAATGATATCAAAATTAGGTAGAGCCCTTGGAATAACTCCAAAGAACCTGGTTTGATTTCTTTGTCAGAAGTCATATCATCCTTCTAGAAGAACAGTAGTGGTGCTATTTAACCCATAGCTAGGAGGATAAAGAGGTTCTTACCTTTTTCAAGGGTATTTGTCTGAAAGTGAACGTAAGTGAACGTAATAGCGTGACTGGAGTTCGAACTCACTTACTACGATTCTGCAGTCTATCGCTTTAACCATTACACCACCCTCTGAAGAACCAGGAAGAGAGACTAGAGGTGCAGGAGATCCAATGGAGTATTGACAGTCCCCACTACGGAACTCCTGAGATCGGCTCGAATAATTAAACATTGAAAATTAAGGAGGCTTACTGTCACTCAGACTTCAGGGAAAATCACTGTTACAACTGAGGTAAAAAAAAAAATCGTACTACTAATTCGCGCAGATTAATGCCATAAGAACCAATAATGCAAAAGCTAAAATTGATACGAATCAGTAGAGCAAATGTAGGCAACGAGGAGAGAGAGAGAGAGAGAGAGATAGAGAGAGAGAGAGAGAGAGAGAGAGGAGAGAAAGAGTGCGAGAGAAATACAGAGGGAGAGAGGGAGGAGTAGTTCATCTCAAAATAAATGAATGCAACAAATTGAAAAAGAAACAGGTGAAACTAAAGATCCGTGGAAGAATTGACCCCATCAACTGCATTCCTGCACTCTGCTGAGCGTCAAGTTTATTGTGTCAAGCTACTTCTTGACTGTTCACATCTCGTACAGATATTTTTTTTTGATAAAGCATTCTATCAACCAGGTATTTTAACGTCATTTAACAATCCAGATTTGATTTCTAATGACTTTTTCCCAAGTTAAATCATAGTCGAATGAAAGATTTCAAAATCGTGGAACTTATTTAAAAGCGCATGGCAAAGCAGCTGATGGGGATCCCTAGTCAAGAGTTCTCTGACTGTATTGAAAAATTGATAGAATGCTGAAATAAGTGTGCAGAGTCCTAATGGAAGAATTTACGGTGACTAAAAAATCTTAAATGGCAGGATCATTTTCAGAGAAAACAGGTATGTACAAATCAAAATCTGTTTTAACTAACAAAATTATAAAATTCCCTGAGATTCTCAGATTTAGGCAAAACTCTCACTCGAAGCCAGAAGACCAGATTGCTAATGGTGAACTTTGCTGACAATTCTGTCACAGTTCCAAGAACTCTAGCGTAAAAGTGAAAGAAAAATGGACAAAAGTCTGAAATTTGCCGGAGAATTGAAAGGATTATAGAAATCGGATAATGTTGTATTTGAAATTATCCTGATTGGATTAGCTCCGAAAATACGGGGTATCTGTTGAAGAATCAGTCAGATCCGAACGATAAGATTACAATTAAAATCATCTACAATAAGAAAAGGAACAATGCAATATTGAAGATACTTGAATTCACTCGGTCTACAATTAAATTTACCAGCTTGATTAATTGATTGATTGATTTTAATGGCATGTCAACCCGTCTTGAGTTATTTAATACCAAAAGGTTAGGGGTTCATGTTCATTGTGCGAAAGTATTTAAATTCTTTGTCGTAGTTATTAAAAATTGTTTTGCACACAGTATTATCAAATATGAATAATTCTAAAACAGATCTGACATTGTTGGGACCTTAACAGGTACTACTCGTCCGTATCAGTGTGGACTTGGGAGTAATGGCAATGAAAGGGTACTCTACAGTGCCAAGATATCCCGAACTGAAACCTCGTCACCAGATGCTACATAGTATCATAGACAGAACCCTCTTTTTTGGGTGGGGGTCCAACCTCTCATCAGGGGATACAATCAGCATATTGTAAGCACCACGTATAGGTCAGTAAAAACAACAGAAGCAAATAGTCTGAAAACTTGAGTACAGATATAAAGGAATAGTGAAGGAAATGGTTGACTCTTGAGGAAACTTTATGTCAACTAATCTTCATCGAAAAACCGGATTTTTCTTGCTAAACATTTGGTGAAGACAAATATAAAAGAAATAGAAGAGTGAGAAAAAGAGAAATAAAATCATTCAAAATTAGGCTATTCACATATAAAATGCAGTGTACTCCTATATATACATATATATATAACTTTCTACATATACGTTATCTGCTACCTGGAATGTTCAGTTCTTGCGAAGAGCGATATATATATATATATATAATTAGAGAGAGAGAAAGAGGTGTGGGAGGAAGAGTGAGATTGATTGATTTTAATGGTATGTCAATCCACCGAGGGTTAGTTTATGTCTACAGGTTAGGGGATTGTGTTCATAGTACGTTTTTATTAAATGTTTTGTGTCGTTGTTTCATAAGACTTTTTTTGTACTTGGTTCTATTGAATATGAATAATTTTTGAACATACCTGTTTGACCAATTGATGTGATCCTAACAGCTACTACCACTCCAGGTCAGAGTGGACCTGGGAGTGATGGTAATGGACAGAGACAGAAAGAGAGAGAGAAAGAGACAGAGGAAGAGAAAATCTACGTATATAGAAACACACTATACGTATGCGATTTGGCATAGGTACTTTTTGGACGGTCTTTTGTCGGAAATAGAATAGAACACATACTTTATATATACATATATAAAATGAAAGATACAAGAGTGTCTGAAGATTGAGTACACATACACGCATATATATGAATAGAGGTATTCTCTTCATTTGATACTCAAAAGAGTATCTTCTAATCCCGGAATGGTCTCGGCAAAAATTCGCCTAAGTCTAAGTGGAAATAAGAAACAAACAGTTACAGCTTCCCGATATGAATGGTCCTCACACACCAATAGTGATATTTGAAATTAATATTCGGCAAAGGTAAGAAACAAATTTGATTCTCTTCAGGAAACATCTGAAATGATGAGTATGAAAACTTTGTTACAACCACCGAGTGCATTCCAACCGAACCAGGAGCCAAATGTAAAGTTCCATGAGAGTAAATAGAAATTTGAGAAAAACGAGATAACATGAAAAAAGGCATATTTACTAAATAAAAGAATCCCAACAAATTCCAATGCCCAGAAAATTAAGAAAGCCCAGCAAGAACTAAGACATACCAAAAAGAACAATTAGAATACATTTAAGGCCAAATAAAAATCATCATCTTCGTCATTTTGGAGGTGCCCGTTGTGTAATGGTTATCGTCGCAGGATATGGACACGGCGACACGAGTTCAAATCCTGGACCTGACTGATTGCATTTCACATAGCCCTAATATCCTTGGGAAAGGTATGAACCTAATTATTCTCCCTCCAGCTATGGGTAAATAGTAGGGCAGACTGTGTTCTTCAGCCTTGGTGAGGCAACTAGTCTAGGCGAAGGAAAACTCTGAATTCAAGCCTGTTAAACTCCGCTTAAAAACTGACCTTGTGTCATATCCTGCCCGAGCGGAGGGGTTGGTAAATATGATCATCATCGTCATGTCGCGCCATTAGCTCAGATCTCCCAGACCCTCTCCCGCCACCGTTCTCTATCGTCCATCACTTCCAGCAGGTCCTCCAGGCTACATCCTGTATCGGCACAAAGCTTTTGTATGTAGGTTCTAGCTGATCGTCCTGCCTTTGCTCGTCCATGAGTTAGTCCCTACTTCTCCCACATGTCTGGCTCGTCTAACTTGGATAATTTTCGTGATGGGTAGTAGGTAGCCGTACAGAAGCTGCTTTGTGGGGTGCTGCTTCCAGGACTTGTTCAATATTGCTCGCAGCATTCTTGTATTGTTGCCGTCAAACTTTTTCTCCATACGTTTAGTTAGCGTCCATGTAGTGGAGCCATACAGCAGTATCGACACGCTGCTTGAAAAAAAAAACTGCGTTTCATTTTATCGGTCAGGTGTGACTTCTATCTGACCGATAGTCTATCGATAGCTGTCCCTGCCTTTGCTAGTCACGTGTTGACGCCTGTCTCGGTGATGAGACACTGCTTCCTAGGAAGGTGAACTTGTCTACTAGTTTCAGAGAAGTACATTTAGTGTGGAGATGTCACCACTTTGATAAAAGCACAAGTATTCCGTCTTGTGTGCATTGACATAGTGGCCTATTCCTGCAGTTGTTCGTTCCAGACTATGTAGCAGGGTTTCGGCTAGGGCTGGTGTATTTGCCAGAAGCGTTATGTCATCGGCGTAGTCGGCGTCCATAATTGTTTGTGCGGGTATCTTCTGCTTCTTTTCTTTTGTTAGCTTGAAACCATTGTCTTTCATTTTATCAATAGACTTTCTAAGAACGGAGTCTAGACAGATGATAAAGAGGTATGGGTCTAATGTGTCTCCTTGCAGCACACTTGCTGCAATGTCGAAGTAGTCTGTCTCGATCTGGGAAGCGGACTTTTACTTTCGAGTATCTATTTAGCATCATTATGGCTGCGACAGTTTCTTTGGGTCGGCCGTAGGCAAGTAATATTTGCTCCATCTTTCCTCTGTGTATGGAGTTAAAAGCCTTGGCGAAGTCGACAAATAATATTGTTGCCCCTAGGTTTTTTGCACGTACAACTTCAAGAATTCGACGGATAGTTAAGATTTGTGACGTCGTGGATCTATTTCTCCGAAAGCCATTTTGGTTCTTTCTTAGTATGTTCTCAATGATGGTTTCTATGCGGTTGCGTAGTAGAGCATTGTATATCTTGGCTGCTATGGAGATAAGGGTTATAACTCGTTAGTTCTTGGATAATCCGAGGTCGCCTTTCTTAGGGAAGGGAAGGATGCATCCATTTGTCCTTCTGTCTATTGTGTTTTGATTATATACATCATTACTGTGTCGGAGCAGAATGCCATCGAATTCCCTTGTCTTCCATACTTCTGGGGGTATTTCATCAAGCCCTGCAGCTTTTCTATTCTAAATTTTTGTTATTACCGAATCGAGTTCTTCTTGCGTAAACTGTCCAAGTTGTTTACTACTAATTCTCCTGATTGGTATAACTTTCGGAGGGTTTCCGAGTAAATTCTCGAAATGTTTCCATAGTTGTATTCGTTCTTGCTGGCTGGTAGCTTTCAGTTAAGCTTTCGCGGTGCTCTTCCTTCTGCTTACTTCGTTTACTGTTTACTGTTGATTGTCTATCTTCAACCGAGTCTCTGATTTTATCGATCTGATTTTGTATGTATTCTGTTTGTTCTTTTAGGTATATGTTATCTAATTCATGGTATGCCTTTTCAAGTTTCAGGGTATTGGTATTGGTTGGGTTCTTCCTATTGCATTTGGAGGCAGTTTTCACGTCTGCACGCTTTTTTCAAACCGCTAATGTCTCCCATAGGACTCTAGGTTTAGTTCTTTGTTTAGTTGGTATGCATTCTGCTGTCGCTTCTAAGTGGGCATTGACGAAATTCTCATATTCGTCATTCGGAGTATATTTTTCCTGTCTTCTGTAGTGCATCGAATTTGTTTCTTAGTGTTAACGCATATTTACCTCTAATATGCCTGTTATTAAGCAGGGACCAGTCATAGCGTAGAGTGGTTATTTTTCGTGTCGTATTCCTTCATAGGCTCAGTCGTATTTTTGCCGCGACAATTCGGTGATCGAGAGAGGATTATGCCTCGCAATTCAATGCGCTATTAATCCATTTTTTTTAATCTATAAAGACTTAGTCTATTTGTGCTTTATATGTAGGTCCATAGTTTTCTCGCCCTTTTCTGAAATTTTTATTTCTAGCGTAAAATCTGTTAGATGTTGCCCATTTCTGTTTGACGAGTTGTGTAAGCTGAAATAGTGGTTTACGTTTTTACCAATTTGGGAATTCATTTCTCCACCAATGACGAAAACGTAGTGTTTCGGGATGCTACGCACAAGGGAAGATAACTCATTATAGAAGGCGGTGAGATCAGTTTCTTCACTTAGATTGGTAGGGCTGTAGCAGGAGATAATTGTTTCGCTGGGGTTGCCATTAAAAATAGCTATCATTTTAGGTTGTATTTTCTTTATACTATTTTGTGATTTTAGGGATCGGGGTCCTATAAGCATACCTACACCTCGTATCATGGCATTGACAGAGTTTTTCCATGCAGATGCAGTGGCTAGCATCCATCCATTGCCAGTATCGTGATATTTAATATCCCCGCTATGAGTGTATCGGTGTTCTTGTATGCATATTATGTCTATGTTATGATCTATCGCCGATGCAGTCAGCTCCGGTAGTTGTCCTATTTTATTTAAGGTTCTATCGTTAATTGTCACTATTTGTATTGTGCATTTGCATTTCAGTAAATTTTGTTTTAGTTTGAGCTCTGTAACTGATTTTTCGAACACTGAGGCCAGGGCTCCAACCTCAGCAGTACGCGCCCATTTTTTACCGGCACAAAGAGCGATGCGGTTTGGACAGGTGGTTTAAGTGTGGGTCATGGTAATCTTTCGATGGCTGTTTTTATTCTCATCTATTGAAGCTACCTTTATAGATGAACAGCAGCAGTTTTCCGATTGAACAATTTGATCCTGGTCGTTGTACCGAAGGATTCATACGCCCAGTGCCGGGTTAGACATTGCGTTGAACCGACAGAGGGTTTATTCTATGTAGGCTCCCGAATTCGACACGAAACACCTGATGAATGCCATATTTTCTTACAAAAAGCAAGGAGAAAAAGCTAGATGGAAACACCAGAAGAATTTTACTTGCAATTTTTAACAAATCCTACTAGCGATACCCAACAAAATAGTAGCTCTGCGGCTGTTTACCACCCATCTCAAAAGCCATTCAAGTTTGACAAATAAGATGTTAGGAACTGCTTGGTGAACTCATGAGTGACGTTTATCAATAGACCCCTATACATGGAAATGTCTGTGTTGGCCAACCAGTAATAACTTATTGGCATCACCAAAAGAAGCAGTTTAGTGTCATACCTAGAATACCACACACAGAGAGAGAGAGAGAGAGAGAGAGAGAGAGAGAGAGAGAGAGAGAGAGAGCATGTATTAAATTACACTACTGTATACCTTCGTATTTTGAAAGCTTTTTCGAATTCTTTCCGGACAATTATAATCTTATTTGTTTTAATTTTTGGCAAGAACACATGGCACTGAGGAAAAGTCTTTCGGTTGTAAAGTGCTTCTGAGTGAAATAATCAGGAGGTTTCAGGTTCAATCCCAACTACAATTAAGAATAACAAGGATTACTAACTATAACTTAACACTTGTACCCGGTTATGGTTGATAGAGTTGGAACCATTTATTGACGTGGATTTAAAAAAAAACGGTTCAGTTCGAGGTTTTGTGTAGGCTCCCGAATTCGACATGAAACACCTGACGAAGGTCGAAAGACATATCGGCTGAAACGTAGTGAGTATAACGATGAGGTCAATAGTCCGAAAACTGATAAAAATAGTATGTAGCTGCATTTGTTTATTCTGCCACGCTTTTCTCCGCATCGGCTACCTTTGGTATTGTTCCCAGTTCTGTATATTCTTGCTTTTAAATAACTTTTTTTGGCATTTGACTGAACTGCTATTGTGATTCTAATTCTCTTTTTAAGTTTCCTTTGCGTATTCATGTTCTGATTATCTCGCGTAACATGGTAGACAGAGACGAAGTCGAATAATTTTATTAACCAGAAAAATAAGATTCTCGACTGAATTGTATTTTAGAAGAACAAAGTCAGTTCGCTAGAAAAGTGAAAATTAACGCAAATGGATTTTTAAAGAATAAATTGAGGATATTTTTTCTATTGATTTGAACAGTCAAAAACATTCTATTTTGATGAGAAAGAAAACATAAAAAATATATTGTTCCGACGGAAAGCAGCTACGAGACTTTAAGTCGCTCTTGTGTTTAGCCTTGTACCAGAATGCTCAGGGTCGAGAGGCAGAAAAAACCTGAGATAATACGATATTTTGAGATGGCCTTGCACCGGACAGCCCTGGGTATTGAGAAACAAGGATAAACTAAGATAATGCGATACTTTGAGATGATCCTGTACTTACGGAGATAAACAAGTGAAAAGAAAGCCTAATATGACACTTTGTGAAAGACAGAGTAAAACGAATATAATACATTTCTTAAAATCTTGTTCCAGACTATCAAGGAACCAAGAGAAACTGAGAGCTAAACACTGAGAGAGGTGAACATAATCTCCACTTGAGATTGCCTTGTGCCAAACTATTGAAAGCAAGAATAGAAAAGCCTAAAACTTATGCGATAATTTTAGAGGTCTTGTGCCTGACTTGGAATAGCAAGAAATTGACTGACTCCAAATTCGTGAATTAGGTCTCCGTCAATCACTACTAACATCTGTAAAGTGTAAACGTATGTACCATTTTAAAGACACTTTTTAAACCAAATATTGTAATTATTACAATATATATATATATATATATATATATATATATATATATATATATATATATATATATATATATTGTTTTCTTTTAATTGAAAGAAGGAGAAAATATGCAGGTGGGTGTACTGTCATACAATATCCTTAGTTTATTTTTTAAAGTGTCCAGGTAGCTGACTGTTGTTGTTGTTGTTGTTGTTCTTCTTCTTCTTCTTCTTCTTCTTCTTCTAATTATTATTATTATCATCATTATTATTTGCAAGTTTTTTTTTGACACCAGATCTAACTGATGGTATTTCATGAGAGTTTGAGTGACTTCAGGCCTCCTCATGTATCTAGGACTCTTCCCAGTATTTTTTCAGGTTTTAATAGCGCTGTGATTTTGATGAATCCAATTTTCCCTCTAATCTCCAGTTCTTCAAGTTTCCTTTCCAAGTTCTTGGGAACTGTTATAAGGGTTCCAATTATGATTCTTATTACCGTCACCTTTATGTTTCAAAACATAATGGGGTGTCCTCGTGGTGTAATGGTTAAAGCGATGAACTGCAGAATCGTAGTACGCGAGTTCGTACTCCAGTC
>CAUZXS010003277.1:7500-27025 GCA_963585895.1 Sepioteuthis lessoniana | reverse complement strand
GGTTACTATGTTGATGTTTTTAGGGAGTTCAAATCGGGTCAGTGGCATTTCCACCAGGACAATGCACCAGTCCACAACTCCTTCCTTGTCACAGACTATTTGACCAAAATGGACATCAAAACAGTTCCTCACCCTCCCTATAGTCCCAGACGTTGGTCCCTATGACTTTTGGTTATTCCCTAAGCTCAGAGGCTGTCGTTATGAGACAACTGAGGAGATGAAGTGGCTGTGATGAAGGTCCATTGACACGCTCACACAAAAGGGACTTCCATGGGGCCTTCCAAAAGTTGTTGAAACGGTACAACTAGTGCATTTCAGCCTGAGGAGATTACTTCGAAGGGGACAAGAGTTCAAGTGTGTACTATCAATAAAAGTGCCCATACGAAACAAGTCTTGAAACTTATCGTATGCACCTCGTATATGTGTAAAATTATATCCCCCCCCTAAAAAAGTGTCCTGATTATGAGACTAAACTACATCCAGTCGTGACTCCAATTGTGAGTTTGTAACTCACCACCTCGGGGTTATTAATCCTAAGTTACTCTGACCGTGTATTTGCCCAACCCCTCCGCCACGAACAAGGTGTGGACAAAAGGTCAATTTTTAAACGAAATAACTCTAGTTTGAATACTAAATTTTCTTTATTCTATTTTCTGTTAGAATATCCAAATATTCCCTACTATTTACTCATATCCGGAAGAGGACAGTTGGTTTCATGCCTTTCCTAAGAATATTAACGTAATGTGAAATGCGGAAAACCTAGTATTAACGATTTGACCTCGGTTAGCCGAATCTGTTTCCCTAACCCCTACGCCACGAGCGCTCACGGCGTGGTTTTATTCTATAGCCTCCATAGATCTGAGTCTTGTAGAATTGTTTGATATGATGTTAAAAATAATTTTTAGTTATATAAATACGCTTAAAACATTGACACACGTAAATGATCCTGATGTACTTATCAGTTTAACATGAGTGAGATGATTAACATATGAAGCTTATATCATTAGAGACTATAATTGTTAAATTGGGTTCGGACTAAAATATAATAAAAAGGGTAACATGCCGTAGAAGTCGGTGGAGCTCGGGATGTAATTGTTATCTTCCTTGTTAACAGACACAACGACCCATGTATAAATTCTAGATCAAGCTGTTTGCATTTCACACAGCGTAAATACTCTGGGGAAAAGTATGTGTCTAACTATTCACCCTTCGACTAAAGGTAAATAGTAGGGCAGACTGAGCTATTTAACCTTGGTATGGCAACCGGTGTAGGAGAAGGAAAACTCAGTTGTATATATGCAAATATGCCGTAAAACCAAAAATAGCATATCATATCGAGATTTTGATTTCAAGAATACATTTAAAAAGCTCCAGCCTCAAGAATAAAGCAATTTCCAGTCCAATTTGTAAAGGATGACTATTTTGTAGTATGTACTTTTGATTATTTCTTTAATTATCTGAATCCTTGAAATGACAGAGATAACTATGAAATGCTACATAGAATCCTTCACTAAACTAAATTCTTCCAAAAACTATTTTACATGAAAGGTTAATATTATTATCATTATAAACCTCTCTGTCTCTAAAAGTTACATTATAGCAATCAGGCTGTTCTGGGTATGACGCTAAACCGGTGGGATCCTAATTGGTACAACTACTCAAGGTAAGAGTGGACCTGGGAGTAATGGCAATGAAGTGGTGACTATACACTCACTGGAGCTCCAGAACTTGAGCCTCAACACTTGATCAATCTAGTGTCATATCAGGACACCCTGGCCGCCATCTTGTAAGCTATAACGACAAGGGCGGACTAATATTGATAATATTATTGATATTTTAGATAATATTAGGATTATTGTGATGAATTATCAAAATATAAGAAGGGAATTAACAATAATTCATATGATATTGGTATATATCTTTTTATATACAATTGATCTATGTCTTTTTATATAATATTGATGTATGTCTTTTTATAAAGACGTACGCATGCGCACACCATATCCAAGTCTGTTTGTAATTGGTTCGAAATCAAGGACAAAATTAATGATATAACAGAGATAAAAAATCAATAAGCGATGAATGACGTAACATTTGGACGGCCACTGCTACTGATAAGGTTAGTGAAAGTTAATAAGCGTGTCTGGGAGAGAAAGAAAGAAAGAAAACACACACACACACACACACGTAATAATTAATAGTTGAAGAACATAATGTTCGGTTTACAGTCATCATAAATGTGAATTTCAATCAGAAAGGATTATTTTTCTTCAAAGAAAGACTTGAAAAATGACGCAGTCTATAATTGTAGCTTTTTAATGTGGTAAAGACATGCCTAATTGTCTTTATATAGTGCTAATTAAGACAATTTATTTTTGCTTTCAAAAAACACACGCACATACACATACACACACATGAACACACACGCATACACGCACGCAGACATGCTTACACAAACACACTCAAATTCGCGCACACACACACAAACAGGATGTGCGCGTGGTAAAACGGTTATCGTCTTTGTGAATAGACTTGGAAACCCGAGTTCAAATCCTAGACGAAGCTATTTGAGGTTGCATTCACATTAAAGCTCTTGGAAAATGTCATGAATCTATTTGTTCACCAACCATGAGTAGGTAGGCTAGACAGACTCTTTAGCCTTGGTAGGGCAACAAAATTAGAAGAAGGAAAACTCTCAATTCAAACTATCTGTAACATCCGAAAGATGTGGGCGTATATATATATAATATATATATATATATATATATATATATATATACCCTCACTCACTGATATATGGCAAGAGAACTTAGTATATATATATATATATATATATATATATATATATATATATATTAAGGATACGTATATTATATATATATATATGTATTTAAAGATAGATATATATATATATATATATATATACTCTCACTCACTGATATACGGCAAGAGAACTTGGTATATATATATATATATATATATATATATATATATATATATATATTAAGGATACGTATATATATATATATATTTAAAGATATATATATATATATATATATGTGTGTGTGTGTGTGTGTGTGCGCGTGTGTGTGTGTGTGTGTATTCCAGTGGGTATTATACTTGGTATACAGAAGTTTCTCATATAGTTAATTGTTCTCTCCAACTACATACACACGTACATATATAAAGGTATATTTACGCAGCAGTTTTTCACGTAAACATGTTTCTTTTAAACATAGAGACAAGATACTTTTTATCCGTTTATTTTGTTTTATATATATATATATATATATATATATATATAATATATATATATATATATATATATATATATTACCCAGCTGTTGCTAAATGCCGAATTTAAAAATACGGAGATAATTTCGGCCATAGCTCAGTTCCTGAATCAAAGACACATCTAATTTCCTCACTTTCCTTCTAATTAAAACATCAGACGTTTTTAAACCACCCATCTGAATTGGCTCTAAATAGCCGATAATTTAATTTCTACTTGGTAGATTTTTCCCCGGGCAGAAATGCTCTGACCATAGCAACATGTGGCATTAAAGAGGAACTTGAGACGTTCACTGGACTAAACATACCAGAACAATATTTTTAGCAAATGTAAAGTACTGGGCTCTTAAATCACTGCTATTTAAGAAACTAATAGACAGCAATTTTCCGGACGGTAGTTCCAAAATAAATTTATTTGAAGAGGTTTTGAAATCTTTTACCAGAATCTTTGAGTGTCGATATACAAGTTGGGTCTCAAGCTTTAGGACAATCTATAATATGATGTTTTTTGGTTTCGTTTCTTTTGTTTTAATGGCATATCAACCTTCTTGGTTTATTTGATATCAAAATTATCTTTGTGGAAGAACGGTACTGGTTCTTTTAACCCATAGCTGGCTGTGGGCAGATATAAGGGTTCATACTGCCGTTATTTGCTGATATGTTATCTCCATTCGAACTTGTAGGATGAGCTGACTTTGATACATCACAAGAAATAGTTTGATGGTTGGTTGGTTGGTTTTTATGGCATATCAACCTTTGTGGGTTATCTAATACCAAATCCATTTCAAACAATTCAGTTTAGCATGAGTACACAGTTTAATTGTCAAAAACATTCAAGCAGTTATATATAACAATTCAGTTTAGTGTAAGTACAGTTTCAATGTTAAAAACGGTTCAATTGCAAACAATTCAGTTTAGCATAAATACGCAGTTTAAATGTAAGTACGGTTTACTTGTCAAAAACATTTCTATTTTAAGCTATTCAGTTTAGTAAAACAATTCAGTTTAGCATAAGTATGCCGTTAGTTCTATTTAACCATTAGATAAGGCCCTATCAGATGCTACCACGCCGGACCAGAGTGGACCTGGGAGCAATGGCAATGAAGGGGTTTTCCGTATTCTCCAAGGCCCCAGCATTACTGGGATCTCACCATCAGACTGTTTAGTGTGATAACCAATACACTCATTAGGGGGGGGATCTTACAGTCAGTATATTCTACAGCCCCAGCCGACTGGGCAAGAAATAGTTTGAACCATCGCTAACACATCACTTACTCATTCACTCTCTCTCATTCTTTTTTTCTTTTCTGTCTGTCTGTCTGGCTGTCTATATCTCTCTTGCCTCTTCTTCTGGTCAGTGCAGAACAATAATTTGCGTAAACAAACAAAAACATGTAATACAAGTAAACTTAGAGAGTCGAAAACCTACTACAACATGAACAGCATCAAGTCATTTTTTTTTCCTAGATGAAATCTAACTCCACTTGAAACAAAATTGCAAATGTATACACAAATACACACACACGCAAACATATCTATAAATGCGAAGACTTGAACGGATCAAAGATAAAATAAGCAGAAACAAAGTGCCTGTCCTATCTAATCAAACATATATATATATATTTATAGCGAAGGAATTTTCGGCTGCCGTTCGCATTATGCAAAAGCTCTTCGAACGAATTGTGCACTCTGGTATCCGGTAAGGTATAAATGTAAACAAACGAACGCTTCTACTAAATAACTTATAATACCCTAGCTGACGTGGTACGCTTGTTGGCTGAGCGGTCTGATACTAAGTCTAACGTAAAGTTGGCCGGGTTTCGATCCGAGCCTCAAGCGTCCTCCGTGTCAAGCCACACTGAAGAGTTGTAATATAACAAAACAGTCTGTCTGTGGTTGACAATATATATATATATATATATATTCTTTAAGAAAAAAAACCCCAAAGACCGGTTAATTCATGATTATAAATTTATTTCGGTCCTGTATTTTCAGTTTCTGGTGTGAACCAAAAACATGAAGAAAAAAATTAATACAGGACTTCTTCAGACCACATGGATAATTAATTAAATTCAAATTTATATTTAAATCTAAAAACCCACACCAGAAACTGAAAATACAGGACCGAAATAAATTTATAATCCTGAATTAACCGGTCTTTGGTTTTTTTTCTTAAAGAAATATTGCTCTGTAATAAATTACATTGAGCTCTCTACCAGGAAAATTTAAATGTTCAGCTCTTGAATGATTTTCTTGTCCTGGGGGAATTACTCCAAACTTTTTAACCTGACCGAATATTACCTATATATATATATATATATATATCATCAAGTCACATTAACAGCACGGATTTTCATGACTTTTTCTTTCTCTTTTTCCATCCATCCCTATCATCCATCGTTCCCGGCAGGTCCTCCAAACGGCAACCAGTTTCCGCACAGGGCTGATGTAAATAAGTTCTTGCTGGTCGGCCAACACTTGCGTATCCATGTTTAGGGGCCCATAGAAAAACGTCGTTGATATATCTTTTATTTTACAGCAGTGCCCCACTTATCTTGCTTGTCTTACTTTGATGGTTTTTGAAATGGGCGGTAAGTGGCCGTACAGCTGCCATTTTGAAGGGTGTTGCTTCTACAATTGTTCAAAATGGGACGTAGCATTCTTGTATATTATTTAATAAAATGTAATTCGGTGCAAACGTATTTATTTTTATCATCAAATAATAATATTTGTTTAAAAGCAAATAATTGCTTGCAAATTATAAGTAATTGATATGAATAATTGAAACTATATAATTATGTTCAAATTATAAGAAATATACTGGAATGCTTGAAACCATATAACTATATGCAAATAATTATTATTATTAAAAATGAATAATTACTTGAACCCCAACAATTAAATAAAACGGAATTTGCTCAACAAGCGTTGACATGCCATAAAACTAACCTACTAACCCCTGTTGATGAACTTCTGCAAACTTAAGGACACAGCTAAATGTTTACAACATAACAAATAAGTCCGTGAGGTTATTTTCCAAGAACATAATAGCGGTTCCTTTAATGGTTTAATGGTTATCGTCGTAGGAAATGGACACGGCAACGCGAGTTCAAATCCTGGACGATGCTGATTGCATTTCACATAGCACTAATACCCTTGGCAAAGGTATGAATCCAATTATTCTCCCGCTAGCAATGGATAAATAGTAGGACAAATTGGGTTCTTCAGCCTTGGCGAGGCAACTAGTCTGCTAGAAGGAAAGCTCTGAATTCAAACCTGTTAAACTCCGCTTAAAAATTAACCTTGTGTCATATCCTGCCCGAGTCGAGGGGTTGGTAAATATGGTTACTTTAAAGACAAAAAGTATTGCTTTTAAAATGGCAGCATTGATTCCCTTCCTGGTTTTGACAATAAGTAGGTGTTTTAAGAATTAACTGGTGACTGACGTCATGACTCTTAATTTGAAGAACTTCACATGTTTGACTTACTCTCCGATACTCTGATTTCCAATTACACGTCACCTTGGTTCTCTAATCTTGTAAAAAAGATTAAAAAATCTGAACTTCAAATTTTCAGACTGCCCTTTTCATTTTCCAATGTTTTTTATTATGCATTTTTAATACGCTAGAATAATGAGATGAAAATTAAAGAACAAGCGGTGTTGGAATTGTACTTATGTACATAGGAAGAGTAATTGCAGACGGACAGTAATTAGACTTGCAGATGTTAAAGGAATGGCGTAGAAATATAAACACAAGTAGAATAATAAAAACACACATGGCTCGTTCCGTCTAGAAAGAGCAATAAACATGCACTAAGTTACGACCACTGACAGATACTTGCACTCATAGATGCCAACATTCAAATGACAATTAAGAAAATTCATTCCAAAAAAATAACCGAATCTATTTTTGAATTCATTCATTCAGACGAAGAAGCATCATCAAGAGGGTTCTGCTGAAATTAAAAAAAAAAAGCAACAACTTTTGAACGAAATGTTTTTTTTTGTTTTTTTTTACAAAACCTAAAATAATTGCTGAAGCGAAGAATTCTACATGGTCTGGCGATATAGCCCTCTGTGACATTTTGTTGTTTCTTTATTAAAAAATTCATTTCCAGGAAAAGATTTAAAGACGTAGAGAAAATACAACGGTGCTGATCCAAACTTTATCAAAAAAAGGTATTTTGGGATGTTTTGACAAATTCAAAACACAGTGGAATATTTGTTGAAAGGAAAGGGATCCATTTTAAAGAAAATTAGCATTTCATTCATTGTTCATTTCTATCTTGGTAAATCAAACTTATCACACATCTGGTATATATATCCTAACACAATAAATCTTATTCAGGTCTGTTTGAGATTCTGATACAAGAACTGAAGAGGTGGAATTTTATGAAGTATTATTTTAAACTGGTTCTCAAAGGCACTGAAGCTGCTAGCAGAATTCGAAAAGGGGTTGGAAAAAAAAAAAAACAATATTTGACTGCACTGTTTAAAACTAGAAGAAACATTTAAAGTTTTTTTTAAATGTCCCTGAAAATAGAATCTTAAGCTTGATAGCCATCAGTTTTTATATAGAAGATCGACGTGAAACTGATCATCAGCTGTCGAAAAGTTTTCAGAAATGATGTTACCTCAAAAAAATTATGTTAACAGTTACACAACCGGAAGGCATTATATATATATCAGTCCAATCGGCCGGGACCTTAGAATACACCAACTGCATTTCTGCAGAGAGGTAAGATCCCTCCAACCATCTGATGGTAAAACTTCAGACCAGGAGCTTTGGGGAAAGCAGAGTACTCTTTCATTGCCATTATTCCCGGGTTCACTCAGATCCGGAGTGGTAGTATCTGTTAGAATCCCATCTTTGAGTCAGATAGAACCGTTTAACCATTTAACGATGTGTAAACAAATGACTGATGATAAATTGAATTGCTGGTGTCACACTGCAATATTTGGAACTATTTAACTATGTGCAAATTAACGCAATTATTGTTAGATAGGAATACTTGAAACCATTTTACTTTTAGTTAACTAGTAATTATTACTAAATAGAATTCATTGAAACGATTTATCTGTGAGCAAACAAATGAGCTCTGGCTTGTTTAAAATGTTCCCTGCAAACCATTTGTTAACAAATCCTATATTTGTAACACACACACACACGCACGCACACACACACACACACAAATATATATATATATAGGGAAAAATAAGAGGAAAAGCGAATAAACCGAAACACAGACAACGGACGAAATATCAATTCAATCCATTATCTTTTTTTTTTTGGTTTATCCACTTGTTTTTTCACATCTTGTCAGATTTTTCCGATCTACCATTTTCTCCATATATGTACATATGTATATAAACAGTATTTGGCATTAAATAACCAACAAGTGGCGATGAGCCATAAAATACAACCAACCCACCAAAATTATATATGTGTGTTGTACAAAGGCAATACCACCAATACTCGTCAGATTTAATTCTTTTTGCAACTTTTTCCTGTTTCCTCTAACATAAAGGTTCACTCTAAAGTGTCAATTGAAAAAATGAAAATACTTTTGATATAAACCAGTAAAATTCATCTGGTAATTGAAAGACTTTATATCCTAATAGTTGTTAACAAAGTCTTTCGGCCGATTCGTTCTCCAGTCTTAGTTGTTATAATCCGATAAAGTAAAAAACAATTTTCTTGAAGAAATAATGGCTGCAAAATTGCAGTTAATATAACCAAACAAGGTCGTAGTGTAATGCTAATCAAACTATTCTTGAACACCGATTACAACTAAGTAATGAGTTTGATCCTCATTAAGTGCCCCATACTTTTGGTCTTTTGCTAAATCTTTGCCACGCATTATGTTTGGAGGTGCTAAATAGCGTTACGATTATCCTCGTGGGAAATAAAATCGGCAACTCCTGTTCAAATCCTGGATGAGGCAATTTGCTTTTCACTTCGCCCAAATTCATTTAGTAAAGGCATTAATCTATCTTTTCTCACGACAGCTATGGGCAGACTGAGTTCTTTAGGCAACCAGTCTAGGAGAAGGAAAAGGCTGAATACAAGCCAGCTTTACTCTGCATAAAAATTGATTCTGTATTACATCCTACCCGTGTCGAAAGACTTAGGGAAATACATGCAATGCGTTATGTGATGGTAAATGAGCTAAATAACAAATCATTGCTTGTGACTTTGAGTCACAATGGATGCTCAATATACCCTGCCTTGTGCCGAATATATTGAACAAAGTTTTGTAAATAATTACCCCAAGGTGGCCTTGTGCCAAGTCCGGACAATTTAGTGACGCTTCGAGTGGTTTAATTGTTAATGTGGTTGACTAACGGAGCATTAGTGCCAAAAACGACTAATATACAAACCAAATCATAATATAAAGAACAGAGTCCAATGTGCGATACAAATTTAAAAGAAGATATTCTACTGTAATAAAAAGCTGAGAGAGAGAGAGAGAGAGAGAGAGAGAGAGAGATGGGATGAAATCAGAAATATTGGAAAAGGAGGAATCTGGTTGTAAAGGTGGAAAAACACTTACAGAAAGTCAATATAACGGCTGTCATGATCCGGTTCTCGATGTCTGTGTCAAGAGAGGAAGCCATTTACAGGAAAATAAAATGAAATCTTCAAGAACTGAGTTATCACACTGGCGTTTTCAGTTGTTTGAATAGATCAATTCACACAGGCACTCACGCTAACCGTACCACACATACATACACACACACACACACACACACACATATTTATATACTCACACCCTGGTAAGGACCCAGCACCTCTTGATAAAGCCCGGTCACCTATAATTCTTTCCAACTAAATGCACTTTAATTTAACGGCCAGAGTACGTTATATATATAGTGTTGGAAGTGTAGAATCATATTACATTACTGAACATTTTTTTACCATTTTTAACCCAACTGAAGGATGACATTTTGATTTAATTTTATTTTCTTTGTCTAATAGCAAATCAAAATTCGTGGGTTATTTAATGCAAAAGCCATCATTGTACAAGGATAGCATTAATCTGAAAGTAAACGTGATAGCGCGACTGGGGTTTGAACACGCTTATAAAGATTTCGCAGTCAATCACGTTCGTCACTATGTCGCGGGGACTCCCTTAGTAGTTTTTAAAAAATTATAAAGGTTACCGCTTTTTTGATCTCAGATCTTTTAGATAATCAATCAAATGATGGATTATGCTGTTTTAAAAAGTTTATCAGCTCCATTATGAAGTTATACTAACGATATCACTTGTGGGAAAATTTTTTATAAAAGTGATACATTTTAAAGTTAATTTTATTCCCTAAAATGCCATTTCAGCGGAAAAATTTTGATTAGTAGAGAAAGAGAACCATTTGAACTTTCAAATAATTGTAAGGAACTTTTTCAATCTTTTACGTTGTCTTCAATCATGCAGTTAAAGTTAGAAATTTTGTATAAACCAAAATTTAAGAGGATAAAAACAATGAAGCTAATCTTGAAGCCCGTAGACCATCATTGGGCTTGCATTGCATAACTACTCTTAAGAAATGAAATTGTTTGTTCGGCTTGGTTAGATGTCAAAACTCAAAAATGTTATACACTAGAGACCACGCCTAAAATGGGTAAAGTCAGAAAAACGGTAAAAAATTGTATAATACCAAGTTTTGTCGGATTTGGACAGTTTCAAAGCAAATGTAGCCGATTGGTTGAATTTATTTTCCTCATCTTAACAGAAAATGTAAGTATGGATGATAAAGTTGATAGATTTGACTGTCAGAGGGCCCTAAATGTGGCTATATGCGAAAAAGTCATTTTACATTAGCGTGCATATAGAGGATTTGTTTTATGCATTTAATTAATGATTATAGCTTAAATATTATTTTTAATGACGTTAATGAGCAGGGAAAATATGCCTTAGAACTGTGTCTGAAAGAGGCTCTGTAACATCACTCACACACACACACACACACACACACACACACACACACACACACATATATATATATATATATATATATATATATATATATAAATTCAAAGCCTGGGTGAGGCTGTTTGCATTTCACATAGATCTAATACTCTTGGGGAAAGGTAAAAATCCAACTAGTCTCCCTCTAGCTATTGGTAAATAGTCGGGCAGACTGATTTCTTTAATTTTGATTGTATGACAACCGGTATAGGAGAAGGAAAACTCTGAATTCTAAACCTCTTAAACTTCACTTGTGCTCCATTTTGCTCATGTAGATGGGTTGGTGTGTATATATACATGAATATGTATATCGGATGCGTCAGAAATACTTTCCAGGTTTTAAACTGTTACTTGAGTAGTGAAAGCAAACTGAGTCAAGTGGTAATGTTAGTAACATCAAGATAATGATACGATCAGTTACGACTATGGCTCGGACTGGAGCATATGTGCCTTTGCTGTTGAAACGTAAAGAATAGTTAATCTGCAATTACTACAAAGTGAGCTTTTCGTGCTCACTTCAACTTACGTCGGAATGATGCTGTTTCGGATAGAATTTTATCAATTTTGTGCATCAAGGCCTAAAAATAAATGCACAATCTCTGAGATGTGAACTTAACCATATTTTTCTCCGGTATCAGCGTCGAATATCAATTCTGAACGTTACGTAAAAAGTTCAGGCATTCTCAGTTGATGCAAGATTTTGGCAATTGACAATGAAAGTAATCATTCAACAGAGGGGAGCATGAAAACCACTTTCCAATTTTAATGTCTCATTGTCCATTAGTCAACTGTCTAAACAGGGGACTTTGCATTCCCTGAGGTTGGGTCGTCAGTGGTCAACAAGTGTCCTATTTTGGCACACCGTAACGGTTACAGCTACTCATCTAGACTTCATCTATTATAATCCTATTCCTAGAAGATTATGTAATTTACAAAGCGCTTTTGCTTTGATGTGGCACAAGGCCGAATGAATGGGGCGCCCAATGAGACTCGAACTCACTCGTGTAGGTCTGCTAGTCTAGCTTGCTAACCGTTACACCACCAGAGGTGCCCCTATTCCTAGAAGATTATAAATGGTCTATCACATGGGTATATTTGATCACATTCTATCACGCCATGTAATTTACTGGCGTCTTCAAAGATTTAAAAATTATTATAGCATATAGTGATATCAACTTTCCCCCACCCTCATAATGGGATCAAAATATATCGAGTCAGAATCTTTATTTCTTCTTTACTTTTAAATCTTAACATCTAAATTAAGATTTGTGTACAGCTGGACAATTTATATATTAAATTGACGATGTGTAGGCGCCTAGATTACTGTCTAGACGTCCACTGAGCATCTCGATGAGTCAGTACCAATTCGAAAAAAATATGAAGTCGATCTCGATGCTTTGTGAGGAGAATTGTTTTTTGCGAAACACGGAATTGTGCAAGCGCAGAATCTTCCTCGCCAGATCACCGAGTTTGATTCACGACTTTTTTTGCTGTTTACAAAGTTGAAAATAAATCGCACCGGTAAAATCTGAGGAAGTAAAAGGCATTAAAAAATCGGCACAGCTATAATCTGATAAAAAGAGTTGTTTGAAAGGAGCCTCGACGAACAATATACTCAGTGGAATAATTCTGCTTAATGCCAAGGAAAATATTTTGAAGAAAATTAATGTTTTATAAATTGTTCATTTCAGTTTTGGTAAAAGCATTTCCTATCTAGATACTTTTTAAGCACACCTTGTATTATATATATATATATATGTGTGTGTGTGTGTGTGTGTGTGTGTGTGTGTGTTTGTGATCAATTGAAACTTAAAATAATATTGCAAATTCAATAAATTTTTTGTTTCCATTTCGTATTTTAATCTGTTTCTTTTTCTCATTTGTGACAATATTCTCTCTCAGTGAATCGATTTTTTCTCTTTCCGTCCTCGAACGCCAGCTTTTGAATGAATAGAATGTTAAGCGAAAGAGTTTGTTGTTTAGTGAGAAATCAGGATTCCCTTTCTGAAGATGGAAGTTCAACAACTTCTCTATTCATGACCTGCCATATCTCGTTGAAAAAATTCAGTTCAAGGTGAGCAATGACCACACGCACACACACACACACACACATATATATATATATATGATGGCTATCACCTTGAATTCGAGTATAGCCATCACATGACATCATTTGGCAACTATGCAATATCAAATATCTGTACAAGACAGGATTGGATTCACTGAGTCGATTCTACTTACCAAGATTGAATAAAATGTATCCAATAAGAAGAGCCATCCTTTATCAGCGGATGTTATTAAAGCTGTAGGTTTTACATCAGAATATCCTTTTTAACGAATGTTTTATCAAGTAGATGAAACAGGCAACCACATTAAAAAAAAAAATGCAGAAAACTGGTACAAAAAGAGTACACGTTTAGGGGGAATGATGGTTTTTCCCTTGGGAATTGTGCAAGTACCTTAATTTCTAATGTGCTCGTTCTTATGTTCACATATTTTGTGCATTATGAATCTATGGACGCTGGTTACTGAGCTTTGCACATTGAAGAAAATTGCATCCACAGATTTACTGATATAGGTAACCACAACAGATATTTACCAATGGTTATGAGAAATATATTCCCCAAATATATATATACAAATCACACCCACATACTAAATATATGCATATATCTACCGGTGTATGTGAATGTATGTATGCATATATGGGTGTGTATATGTGTGTGTGTCATATAAATTGTTACCGAAGACAAATCTAGATGTTTTTATTTTTATTCTAATACTATTTTTTTTCTTTTATAATTGGTTTATTGTTGGTTCTGTTGTAACGATTAATGTCGATCTGCACAGAATTGCCTTTTGCCTGACTATGCTAAGCTTAGTAAATACCATTGAGAGATATACTCAGTATTTACTAACATGAGACGTGTGAGATACAAAGCTAAATAGGAAGAATGTAGAGAAGGAGAATGTATTGCGCCAATCATTCAAGTGCAGGCATCATGTCTGCCTTGAAAATCAGTATTTGAAATCATAGCTATATCATGGGCTACAACTGGGTGAGAAATTTATAAGCATTTAAGCTCACTAAGAAAGCCACGTCCAGAGACTTACTTATATATGTACCTATAACTAATATTTCCAAATGTCTAATGGAAATATTTACCCACTCCGACTCACACACACACACACACACACGAATACAAAAAAATTACCAGATGTGCAGGTAAAGAATTAGCCCTTCTCTTCTAACGATGTGCTGGGGGCCACTTTCATCTTTTGCCTTCCGTCTGACGCCGGCGAATTTAGGAAGATCGTTTGAAATAAATCATGATTTCCTTTCATAAACATTTTGAGGTGTTGGCGGTCGGGAAGCGGGTGGGATGAGGAGTGATGACGGGTAGAAAAAGAGAGAGGTAAGACATTTTTGAAAAGACCTGGTGTAGGGTGGATCTCAGTAATAGTTCACATAAATATGTCAGATGTACAGCGTGTTTGCCCATATATCATTTTTATATACTTACATATGCCTACAGTTATGAAAGCGGAGAGGGTTTGCATAAACACCCAAGTACGCACATATGAATTCATGTAAATTTTCACTTGCACACATCCACATACACACACAGGGACAGACAGACAGACACGCACACGTACACTCACGCAATATGAGGATAGATAGATAGATAGATAGATGAAGAAATATATAGATATATCGATAGGAATATAGAGATAGATAGATTGATAGATAGATAGTGAGTGAGAGGCAAAGAAAGACAGACAAAACAAAGGGAGAGAGAGAGAGAAAGAGAGAGAGAGAAAGAGAGAGGATGATTATATATCCGTTTAAAATATCTGCTATATATCAGTGTCAAAAATGACTGGACATTGACATAAATTCGACAATAAGTATATATATATATATATATATATATATATATATATATATGTGTGTGTGTGTGTGTGTGTGTGTGTGTGTGTGTGTGTGTGTGTGTGTAAAGACAGAGAGAGGGGAGACTGGTAGGGATTGAATGACTACATTAGTACATATCCAAAAGTTCATATAAAACTCTTTACAAATATATATATATATATATATACAAACACACACACACACACACACACACACACACACACACACACACACACACACACACACACACATATATATATGCTTAAATATCCATTTATATACAGCCCAGTCAACTGGGGTTGTAGAACACGCTGACTGCATATCTGCAGTTGGGTAAAACTCCCCAAAGAGTGTACCGGATATGACACAAATATTCATTTGATGGCGAGGCTTCAGCCTTGAATCTTTAGAAAATTTAGAGTAACTCTTTATTCCTATTACTCCCAGGTTCACTTGGACCCAGAGTCGTAGTACCTGTTAGAGTCATAATAATAAATCAAATACGACAAGTGTCCTGGGTATGATACTAAACTGCATCTGATGGGGAATGTAGAGTACGAATTCATAGCGATCATTCCCTGGTCATCTCTGACCCAAAGAAGTATTATCTGTTTAGGTAAAAAAGAAACACGTTTTAACCATTAAAACGTGTGCAAACATCGCTGTTAAAATGAATTGTTAGTGTTACATAGTATTACTCGAAACAACTTAACTGTGTGCAAACTAATGAGCTCTGGCGTGTTTCAAATACTATCTACAATCTATTCAGTTACAAATCATATTTATATATATATATATATACGAGGATGATTAAATAAGTTCCCAGACTTTTTTCGTATTGGCACTTTTATTGATAGTACACACATGAAACTTCGAAGAAATCTCCTTCGGCTGCAATGCACTTGAACCGTTCCAATAAATTCTGGAAGACCCCATGTATCAGCGTGTCAATGACCTTCGTCACAGATTCTTTCATCTCCTCAATTCTCTCATAACGACAGCCTCTGAGCTTAGGGAATAACCAAAAGTCACAGGGAGCAAGGTCTTGACTATAGGAGGGGAGAGGAACTGTCTTGATGCTCATCTTGGTCAAATAGTTTGTGACAAGGAAGGAGTTGTGGACTGGTGTATTGTCTTGGTGGAAATGCCACTGATCCGATTTGAAGAATGCTGGCCTCTTCCGACGGAATCTCTTTCTGAACTCCCTTAAAACCTCAACATAGTAACCCTAACCCTAACTCTAACCCTTTGGCCAATCAACTCTGGTGTATTGACTTCCTTATTCCTCCCACAGCTCTCATCATCCCTCAAAGACTCCCTGCCTTCCTTGAATCTCCTATGCCATTCAAAAACTGATGCTCGATTCATGCAAGATGCTCCAAAAGCAGTCTGAAGCATTCTGCACGTTTCTGTGGCATTTTTTCCAACTTTAAAATAGAATTTTATTTCATATCCTTCTTCTAAAGTGTCCTCCCGTCCAGATTTCATTTTTGAAATTCACCAGCTGTGACAATCAGGTTTTAGTAGGGTGTATTCCAATTCCTACTGTAGCTGTTCATTTAAACCCGAAATCATAAAAATTGGTCTGTCATCTCATAAGATGTACAGCAATAACATACTGAATTTTGAAGAGACTGTGACAATTTTAAGTGCCTGTACAAAAATAGTCTGTAAACTTATTGAAGGCACCACGTACCTATAAACAGTATTTGGCACCAAATAACTCACAAGTGTTAATATGGCTTAAAACCCACCCACCCAACCATCCAACCAACCAATTACATGTATACATGCTGACCTGAACACAGACATGTACTTGAAATCTATCTATCTATCTATCTATCTATCTCAGTCTGTTCCCATCTATCTATCTATCTATCTATCTTTTGAAGTTAACAACCCCAAGGAATTCTTCTTGAAATCTTATTTGAAATTTAGAAATTATAGGCATTAGAGCATCAACATTTAAAATACGTTGAGTTCTCTTTGAATCACTTCATATAAAAACATTTTTTCTTTGTTATTATATGTACGCATGTGTGTGTGTATATATATGTGTGTGCGGGTATATATATATATATATATATATATACGTTTCTTTGTAAGCTTTTATTAATTCTTTTGTTAAGGTCTTGTAAATGATCTAATATTTTAGAAACAAAAGTTTTACTCTATTTTGAAGAAAAAACCCATTTTCGATGAAAAAAAGTGAAAAAAGAAAGAAAAATAATCAAAGATCTTAAAAGCGTATCGTATTTTTTAATGAAAAATATTATATATATATATATATAGTGAACGACAATTTAGTTGAGGTTTTATCAAGCTCTACTGTTCGGGGTTGATCAATTCTTAAAAAAAGTTTTTAAAACTTATTCGTATGTATGACCGGCCCATCGGTTTAATGGTTAGAGTGTTCACCAAAGGTCCTGGAGACCGGTGTTCAATCCTAAGTTGAGTCATAGGAAAGACTCAAAAATGCTACTTGATGCCTCCTTGCTCAAAACTCAATATTATAATGTAAGTGGAACAACCAAAGCAAAGGAGTTTCGTACTCGGTGTAGTAGCTATTGAAAACGAAGCTTTCAGGTCGCCAGCGAACAACCAACCAACCAACTATATATATATATATATATATACGTGTGTGCGCACGCACGCTATCTAGGGGAATTACTCGGCATGGCATAACAACAAACTAAAAACGGTTTATGACATAAGCATAAAGATATATAGCACAAGGGAATCGTGGTTGAAGTACACCGTTTACATAAACAGTTAACGACACACCACATAAAACAGACTGATATTTACAGTTAAAAGGGGAAAAAAGAAGCGAAATTTAATAAGCAAAGAAAAGATATTTATACGCATGCGCACTTCCGAGTGTTTATTTACATCATGGAAGTATAAATCAACATTGTTCATCAAGCATAAAAATATAATTTTTTCAAGAAAAATATCTTTAGCTATGTTCTTTGCTAGAGCTGAATCCGGTTACATCTAAACATATCTTATGCAATCGATAGCCCCTAATAAAAGAACGACGTTATTCCCACGATGGACGCCACATTCTAAGATGGCGGCCAAACAAAAATTCTGAATAGTTTCAGATAGAAACAGGACATACAAGTCAGTTTTTCAAGTCTGTCGAAAGAAATGGACTATCATTAACAGTTGTAACACCATGGCAACAAGGGACGTAACTGTGCTTTACGAATTGCCTAAAACTACGAATGAAATTATCAGGTACACAATAACTGTAATCTAAGCGGGATAACAAGCTAAGAAAATGCGTGCATATCGGACAGAAAATCTTGACTCTATTATATTTCTTTATGTCTTTATGTTTCTTAATCTATCTATCTATCTATCTATCTATCTATCTATCTGTCAATCTATCCCAATTTCATGATAACTTTTTTTTCTTTATTTCTGTCCTGAGAAAAAGCTGTCAAATTGGAACCTACGTCTGGTATGAGAAAAGTTTAACAATGACTGGGTACTGGCCGCTTTAGAGAGCAAAACTTACAACTGCATCTACAGTCCCTGGTGCTGTAATTGTTATTGTTCGAGGAAATTTGGCGTGCCGAGTTCAAAACCTGGACGTGGCTACTCTTTGAAATAATTTTCTTCTCCTGCTTGCAGCTATGGGCAAAATTAATCAGGCAAAGTGAGCTCTTTTTCCACAGAATAAAGTACATTGAAAGATAGTCAAACTCATTGTATAAATCAGAAAAGACATCGTTCCTTGCTACGGATATTTATACACGTCTGTCCATATCTATTGGTGTTCTGGTGTCTCTCGAATATGTACAACCAATAAAAACTGTTCACCCGAAAATTTTATTGTCTATATTTGTTCATCTTGTATTTAATTTTCCTTACGTTTATTATTTATAGTTTTTAACTTATTTAAAATTTTAAAAGAAAGCATAAACAACAAAGAAACAGACTGCTGATCGTGCTTCAGTCGCTGGGTCAGGATTACTCAGAATAAAATTTGGTCTGTAAGAACGCTAGAAAAATTGAATCATGTGGAGTTGGGTGCGTGACGAGAGACATAGATGCCGTTACAGAAGAGAGAATTTCACGTCCGTCTTTATTGTACGTGCTTCATTTTTTTTTCTTTTCTTTTAATTTTTTTTTTCATTTTTCATTCGGTATGTAATTTTATAAAATGTCCAAAACTTTGTAAAAAGATGAAAAAATGTTTTGTTTTTATTTTTATTTTTCAGCCTGAATTTGTTCCAAAAGTGGAAGTTGGTGTAACGATGCGGAAGAGAATAAGGGAATTAAGACAAAAAATGAAGTCAGAAATGAAATTTTATAAGAGGGAGGCAAAGATGATTACTGATG
>CAUZXS010003277.1:0-2500 GCA_963585895.1 Sepioteuthis lessoniana | reverse complement strand
AAATACACACACAAACACGCATATATATATATATATATATATATATATATATATATATATATTGAAGGGGCGGGTGCGTGCACTTCTGTGAAGGCCACACGCATCCATGTCCGCCTTCATCTATTCTCGTTTCATCAAATCAGGCGATATAATCGCCGAACGCAATAGGTCGAAATGTCATCAGTTCGAAATTCTTTTAGAAATCGGCTCGCTGGCGCGCACTTGGGAGAAAGTGGTCGTTAAATGGGGAATATATGCTTTTGTTCATTTGGTAAATCTGACCCCTTTTGACCTTCACTTCTCCCACCGCCATCTAAACCTCTTTCTTTATACGAAACAAGACGAACTTTCCTGACGTGAGCTTTCGGACACTTTCAGGTTATCGGTTTCAAAATAACCCGATTTATATTTGACACTGAACACCTAATTTTCAGAACTGACCACATGAGCTATTCATTAGCATATAAAGTCCGTTGAATCGGAATATAACCAAAGATACAATTTTTTTTAACAAGTTTTATCTTATTTTTTCTACATGTAAAAGAAAAGTTTTATATATAGTACTGAACAATATCAAATTATTTCCTAATATATAAAACTCAATATGACTTCCCATGATATTGGTTGGTTGGTTGGTTGGTTTTTACTACGTATCAACCCCTTTCGGGCCATTTAACGCTGACTTGAGTAATTTTCATTAAAGTTTCAAAACAATTACATTTTATATAAGTATATATTTTTTTGTTTGCACACATTCAAATGTCAAAATAGTTCTATTCCAAACAATTCATTTTAGCATAAGTACAGTTTTTGTTTATACACTGATGAATATCAAAACCGTTCTATTTCAAATAATTCACATTAGCATAAGTACGCAGTTTAAACAGAAAGTTAAATGTAAAAACTGTTAATTTCAAACAATTCCGTTTAGTGAAATTACAGTTTTCTTCTATTTGACCCATAGATAGGACCCTTTTAAGTGCTACCAGAGTGGACCAGGGAGCGATGACAATAAAGGGGTACTCCACATTCCCCAAAGCTCCAGCATTACTAAAGCTTTACCATCAGATTGTTTAGTGTCTTATCCAGGACACTCGTTTTGTGGGGTCTTACCCCTCTGCAGAGATGCAGTCGGGGTATTCTGCAGCCCTAGCCGATTAGGCCCTCGTAGGGGAAGTCTCACTCCTCTGCTGAGATGCAGTCAGTGTATTCTGCAGCCCCATCAGACTTATGAAGGGTTACTCCGCATTCCCCAAAGCCCCAGCATTACTGAAGCCTCACCATCAGACTAATGAGATATTTCGTTGATATCGTCACAGAAATTGTTTGGAAAATATTAATTCGTATCTATCTATCTATCTATCTATCTATCTATGAGTAAAATTGTCATAATTTTTGTCTGTAACCGTAAAATGTCAAAAGCGACACATCATACAAAGGTTTTTATTAGAGCAATATACTTATAATAGTTTAACTCAGAGAATAAAGCAATTGCTAATCCAATTAAACCCGAATGATAATTAAAATCGGTAGGAGGGGGGAGTCTTCATTCAAGCCGAATGTTGTTATCTTAATCATGTAAACACTCAATCTGAAATGCTTGAATATCTAACTCATTCCAAAATGAAAGCATCAAACGCTTTTACAATGGGACCCAATAGATTCACGTCTCTTTCTCTCTCTTTCTGTGTCTTCCTTTCTCTCTCCCTCTCTTAATATTCCTCATTCTCATAGAAAAACGTACGTATACTCATATATACACAGTTTGTGTAAATACATACACACATATACACACATGATAAGAAATAGAAATGAAAATTTTAAGATGGTCTTAAAATCATTTTATTTCTTGTGTAGCATTTTACGTTTCATCATACGAGCATTTTAAAACACAGCTGAAAACGTTTTGAAATGCTAACAAAGACACCGTTATATGTATTTAATGAGGACTTAAAAGTTACAACACAGGATATATGATAACTGAAATACCAACTACAGATTTTCTACTTTTATCTCTTACCATTTCATCGGATATATATATATGTGTGTGTGTGTGTGCATCAAAAGATTTTTGTCAAAATTTCATATGTAAATTTTAAAGACTATGCTTACGACCACTTAGATTCTCACTGTATGTCACATATTAAGCTAAGCTTGGTTTTGTTTCTTTGTTTGATTGCATATCAGCCTTCGTGGGTTATTTAATGCCGAATCCATCCTTTTAGTAGAATAGCAGTGATGCCATTTAACCCATAGCAGGGAGGATGAGGAGGTCCATACATTTCCCACGGGTATTCGTCGGAAAGTGATCATAATAGCGCGACTGGAGTTCGAACTCGCTTACTACCGTTTCGGAGACCAGTGCTTTTACCATTACACCACGAGGACACGCCCACATATTAAGCTAAGTTTTTTTAAATATGAGTGTCTGATGCCGTGTATTGATGAGAAAACTATCCTTACAGACCGTTGCTCGTGAGTTCTTTATCGTATACAAAGG
>CAUZXS010003276.1:175000-186673 GCA_963585895.1 Sepioteuthis lessoniana | reverse complement strand
ACACGCATTCACGTATTCACTTTCTTTCTTACACACACACACATATATATATGTGTGTGTGTGTGTGTGTGTGTGTGTGTGTGTGTGTGTGTGTGTGTGTGTGTGTGTGTGTGTGTGTGTTAAGATTGGATGATGATTACAAAGGCGAGAAACTGACAGTCACCATGTGCTGTTGATTCTGAGCCTACGCTGTCCTAACACACACACACACACACACTCACATATATATATATATATATATATATATATATATATATATATATACGCTCTATTACCCATATTAGACACTGTTCATAAATATATACATATATATATATATATATATATATATATATATATATATATATATATATATATATATATATATGCATAAATTGTTGGTACATGCAAATTTTAAAAGGCAAATACTTAGAATTATCTGCGAAAATAGGAGATTTACAATATGAATTGAAATCACAAGAGCCATTTTATCTGAGATTTGTCAAACGACAGTCTTCAGAAATCGTTTAAAAATAACGTAAATAGGATTAATTTAAAGGGGGATGAAAATGAAAATGAATATGATAGCAAGACAAAGGGTGGAGAGAAAGAAAATTAAAAACCATCCTAAGTCAAACAAAAAATATCTCCAAATAAATTCAAAGAGTGTTTGGGGTTTTGCTTGCATAGAGAAATGAGTGTTTTGTGGCCTTGCATAGAGCAAGGATGAAATAACATCTAATTGTCCTAGAGGCCATTTATATTTAACTTAATAGGCCTTCTCTATGCAAACAAAACTCCAAACACTCGTTGAATTTATAAGGAGATATCTCTTGCGTGACTTTGGGTGTTTTTAGATTTTTTTCTCCCCTCTTTGTCTTAAGATCATTTTCTTTTTCCCCCACACATCTTTTACTTAATCTTATTTACATCGTTTTTTAAACGACTTCTGAAGGCTGTTGCCTGACAAATCTCAGATGAAAGGGCCCTTGCAATTTCAATAAAATTTCTTCATATTGTAAATCTCATATTTTCGCATCTCTCTCTCTCTCTCTCTCTCTCTCTCTCTCTCTCTATATATATATATATATATATATATATATATATATATATATATATATATATTCTTGTGTGATATAATAGTATGATTAATTTGTCTTCACTGATCTCTCTTTTGACTGAATGTTTCACGTCGTTTGCGATTTTTGAATAAGAGAAATCCGCTTCCTCCTGTTTCTGACCTCCATTTGCAAAGATCTTTAAACACCATGTTTCCCTTCCACTGTGTTGGTTCATTTTACTTCTTTATCTTGTTGATTTATTCTATAACGCTTCTTCGAAGGAATTTGATCTTTGGTTTGCATTTTGAAACGAGTTCATTAGAGGTGTGTGTGTGTGCGCGCGCGTGTGTGTGTGTGTGTGAATTATTAGAATTGTTAATAATTAGGAAATATTTGTAATTATCAAAACAGAGTTTTGAATTTTATAAGTTTCAGTATATCTTCATCTTCATATCTCATAACTTATATCAACGGTGGCTATGCGGCGTGATTCGCTTTAATGACGTCACGGGGCACTGAATTGGTTAACTGGTAGCATCCACTTCCTCCTCAAATCATATTTGACAGCTTTTCCTGGGTTACACGGTATCAGTGGGAAAAATTACTCCAGTCCTAATTTATGCAATAGTTTATGAATTCAGAGTTGTCTATCTCCTTTACTAATTGCCCTACTAAAGCTAAAGAGCCAAGTTTTCCTTATTATTTACCCACAGCTAAGACATAGATTCATGCCTTTCATATGAGTATTAGCGCATAGTGAAATAGAAACAACCTTGTTCAGGATTTGAATTTCGCTAGTCGAATCCATTTCCAAAGGCGATAACCGTTAGGTTTCTTACGCCTCAAAATATCAGATGTTGTGAAACAAGTCAAATCTTAGAGCGATAGACCTGGAAAATCCAAATTCTAGTCATTAAAACAAAAGAAACGAAATAAAAAAGGTTTATCAGAAGTAGCTTGTTTTCTTCCCTTAACTGAATTCGTCGTTTCGTAAACACGTCTGATATTTCTTTTGAAAAATAAACACCAAAATTATTTATCCGAACAAATCATTACTTCGGTAATTCATTTAGATCTAAACGTAGCCATAGTAAAATAAATGAAGGTATATTTTTATGGTCCCAAAACGTTCATACTGAGATGGTTCATATATGCCGAAAGTAATTGCAAAATTGTAAAAATGGTAAATGTAACTGATGTGTATCAGCAAAATGGTTTATCTTTGGCTTCTTAGATAATCGCTTTCAAGAGATGTCTTTGTGTGCATTAGAATTTGATAGCCAAATTTAAAATCATTTAGTATCTGATAATGAATTAAGTTTTATTCTAAATCAATTTCTTCACTTTTACATCAATTTGTAAACCCCAATGCGATTCATTTTGTTAAAGTTCTGACCATTAAAAAACAAATAAACGCACTAATGAGACGTTTTGGCAAAACGCGTGATAGCTCATATCATCGGGGATTTTAGGGACTATTTTAAATTCCTAATGTTGAAATCAACTTTGAAAGTTCGTCCATTGCAGAAGACAGATGTGATTAAAAAAAAGGAGCACTTCATTACATACACACTATCCTTTAAAACATTTTAACGGGCTTGCGACAGAAATATCGTGTATCAGTAAGCAAGCCCATTTGCCGAAATAAAAATTTTCACCGCAATTAATAATGTATAAGCCGTAATATTTTCCATATTTTTAAGCCCAAAGATAGGGTGCCTATCATGCACGAGAACTATGTAACTAACTTTTTCCGGGCACCTACCACATCATATTCGGGACGGGACAACACAAAGTAAGTTATATCTAGCGTCCAAACGAATGTGATTTACGCTGTTACAGTGAAATACCCACTGGAACGTGTGTTTGTTTATAATTTTGCTTTTTCTAAAGTGGGCTTATTTTCGGCTTGTTGATTTTTGTGTGAATTACTCCTTATGTCTGCTCTAAATACAGTATAAATGCTGTGTCTTGGGGTACAATGCTAACTATGAAAAATCTTATTTCTCGTCAGTACGAAGCCATAAATATTGTACAATTGCTAAAGTGAGGTTGAATATAGCTACTACAAATTCTAAAAGGTCAGTGCCTACTATACACGAGACATGTTTTTAGAATTTTTAAAGTCCAAAGTCAAGGGCACGTGTTATATATGAGCGCATATCGTTCACTAATAATTACGGCAAATGATTTTAAAAAACCTTATCACATAATATGTATTTGTACGGAGCAAAGTTGAGTAGAGTGAAAATGTGTTCAGGGCACTTTTTTTCTTTCGTTTGTGTTTTATTGTTGTTTTTGTTTTTTGGATTTCGTTTTTTGTTTTTGTTTTGCTTTGTGTTTTTGTTTTTGCTTTTTTTCTGGTCGAATAAGGAGCAAATCTCTCTTTATTAGTGAATTTTAAGGGAGTCAGGAGACAATTCTCACTTCTATGCTTTACTTACCGGATTTAGTCCCTGTGGATTATGTTATGCTTTCAAATCAAGAATTCACCGATTACATTTGACACCTCCCGTCGATAAAAGCGATCAAAAACATATGCTACGATACCAGCACACGAACTTCAAAGCGTCTTCAAAAACCTTATTTTGTTTAATGACTTCTACACATTTATATGTACACATGATGAATAAGACTTCATTATTATATATATATATATATATATATATATGTGTGTGTGTGTGTGTGTGTGTGTGTGTGTGTGTGTGTGTGTGTGTGTGTGTGTGTGTGTGTGTGTGTGTGTCAATTTAAAAATTTAGACAAGACAGTGAAAACTCCAAAATATTATTATTAATGTAATCATTTATATCATGTCAGAATTATTATCTGAGAAATAATAATTCAAAATTTCTATCTGCTTCTTAAATTTTCATTATTTTATTGTTGATATATTCTTTCACTCTTTATATCATGTGAATTTTGGCAGATGGAAGCTGGCTTTAAAAAAGAGAATTTATTAAATATGTAATATATTAATGTGTACTGGCCACTATGGAATAGGTGTTGTTACAAGATGTATAAGTTTTGGCATAAAATAACCTACGGAGTGACTTGCCGTAAAATCCAACCATCCAACCAACCAACTAACCAAACAACATTACATATATATAAAGTTCTGGTGCTATTAGCCTTTGAAACTTATTAAAAGCTTTCTTTCTTTTGATGTATGCATTTAATTCACAATACAATAAGAAATATCAGATTATATGAAAATTCTCTAAACATTTGAACTAGAAAAAGAAACATTGATAACAATGAATCAACAGCGAGGAAAGAGACTATTTTGTAAAGAGAGAAGGATCACTAATTTTTTGGCAAAGGATAAGGTTTCGAAAAGGTATCTTTTTGTAGAAACCTTGTAAACCTAAAATTGAATGCGAGTGTCTACTCAGAACTTCGTTAATACTCAAGTTTCACTTGGTGTTATTTATGGTGTCGTTGTTCAACACATGTATCAATTAAAATTTGATCCTTTATTGTTTACTGCTCTGTGACAAGCTCCAATTTACAAAGACTATTTTGGTTAAATATATATCCCTCGGATTTCACGTCGCTCACCACATAATTCTTGGTTATTATAGGCGGGGGAAAATCATATTTATGATATCGTAGTATTCCGATTTTTAATTTCAAAGTGTCTTTTAACTACTCACATGACCCTAAGACTCCTCCTCTGGCGTTTTATTTAACTACAATTTAAAAGTTGCTGTCAAGCTACTTTTCATCAAAGCATTTTTTGTAATTTGTCTGTTGTATTGAGTTCGATCTTCACTGGGAGCCTGATTACTGTATTGCTCCAGATTAGATTAGATTTCTCCACCTGGGCCCAGCATGTTTTGCTTATCTTACATGGATGGTTTGTAAGATAGAAGGTAAGTGTCCATACAACTGTTGTTTTATATGGTGGTGTTTCCAGGATTTGTTCAAAACAACTCGTACCATTCTTCTGTACTTATCATCAAGATTTATCTCTAAGCGTTTTGTTAGAATTCAAGGGGTGCTACCATACAATAGTATTGACACTACTCCAACTTGAAAGAATTCCTATTTTATCTTATCCAAAAGATAAGACTTCCTAATGTTTTATAACCTGCTACTAGCAGTCCGTGCATTCCCTGTGAGCACATTGATATCAATGAGATATTGCTACCGAGATGTATGAACAGGTTTTCTAATTACAGAGATTTACATTATAGAAGAACCTCATAATATTTTTATTACATTCTTTTGTACACTAATAATACAAACAGAATGAATATTTCATTTTTAATTAGAACTGTACAGCATATTTATATTCCCACCCAATACTTCCAATTTGATTTCATCATATACTAAGTTATATATAGTAAATATGAAATTCAAATGCAAGTCTTCAAACGAAGAACTGCTTTGTTGCCCTTATGTGGCTTCATATAAGGTTTGAACTTAATTAAACTAAGGTTTGTGAATATCAATATTAATGATAAGTTGGATGCCATACTATGGAATAATATTTGGAAAGCTAAACTCACAGGCTATTATTACTCTACTGACTCCAGATTTGATTTGATTTATTTGTATAATGGAACCTGCATGAGGTATTCAATGCCAAAGCCATCCTTGTAAAAGAACATTAGTGTTATTTTTTAACCCATAACTTGGTGATAAGGAGTCCATACCTTTCCTAAGGATATTTGTCTAAAAGTGAACGTAATAGCGCGACTAGATTTCGAACACACTACGATTTCACAGCCCAGCCCGTTAGTTACTACGCCACAGAGATTCCTCCTTCACTGACATTAAGTTTTTTGGGTCATCTATGATTTTGCCGTGCACAGTATTTAAGTTATGATTTATGATGTTCAATATGAATGACTTGCAAATGTTCTGGAGACTTTAATGTATCTTTTTATGATTATTTTCTATATTATTTCTATACATTTTCCCATATGTTTGATTAAAATAGTTATTAAATTACAAGATATAATCTGATTTAACCCCTCCACCTTGATAAATGAAGTTTAAATGCTGATTTTAAAGCGAGACATGTCTTCCTTTACTCTTATATGGTTTCTTCTAAGTTTTGTAAAGATCGAGATATTGCATTCAGTTCAACGATTAAAGTCGTTTCGCTAATGATAAATTAGCCCAAATTCTTCATGTAATCCTCTCTGCCAATCAACCATCTAATCATTTTTATTTCATTTGCACAGATTATAATCAAATCAAAAGCTTACTTTTAAATCCATGGCTTTTCATTAAGAGGCATTTAATGATCGTCCACAAGTTTAATATTAAATCGAAGTGACAAATTTCTTTTGTACGAATTGTATCGAGTAAGACAAAAGTATTTGTCTGTTAAGACAGTCTGTATTTGTCACTGAAAGACACAAATATCAAGAATAAATTCCTTTAGGATACACATATAAGTCAAATAAGATAGATGGATGAAATATAAAGGAGATGCGAGGGAGGCTACTAGTTGCGAGGGATGATATTATAATTAATTAAAAAGGCCATGAAACGTTTGATCTTTGTTCAATGTGAGATTCACACACACACACACACACACACACACACACACACACACACACACACACACACACACACACACACACACACACACACACACACACACACACAGACAGCTAACGCTACCAACGTTTTCGTATATTACTGTAGTCATATTTATTACATTTTCTTCAAATCCATCCATTCTCAGCTAATCCATGTGTATATGTATGTACATACGAATGTATGTATATTAAAATAATTATCTTACTAATCTTAGCTCTTTATATGAAATGAAAAAAAAATTGTCTCTAAACAGCGCTTCGGAAATTTTTACTTCAAGCAAACTTTTGTGGATTGTATTTTGTTTGTTTTTTGTTTTCTTTTTCACTGGAAGGGTTAGGATATATATATATATATATATATATATATATATATATATATATATATATATATATATAGCCACACTGAAGATGACAATATATATATATCTACACTGTGGATGACAATATATATATATATATATATATATATATATATATATATATATATATATATATATATATATATTGGAAGATGTGTCTGGTATAATTTTTAGCGTCGTTGATTTTTACCTGCCAGGATTAAATCCTACCAAAGTTTATATTAATTCCCTTAGGGAACGTATGAATTCACTATTTTCCCATCTATTAAAGATAAATACCAAGGTAGACATGAATCTCGAGCCTTATAATTAGGTAAACTAGTCAAGAAAAAAACACCGAATTCAAAACCATAAAAGTTTATTTGCCCCCCAAACGGCTGCGCCAAATGTTCTTTGTTCCATGAAAAATCTATAGATGTCTACGACTACCTCAATATCTATCAATCTATGCACTCGTGATTTTCACTCTTTTCATATCTCAGTCTGTTTCTTTTTATTAATGTCTCCATCTGTTTGTCTCTCTATTGTCTATGTTCATCTGTCACCGGTTTTCATATCTTGATAGCTATATTTCAATTTACTGTGTCCTTTTCTCTCAAGGTGATTATGCGTTTGAGACCAGCATAACATATCTTATGTGCGTAGACATCGAGCAGTTTGCCGACTTCTCATTTTCAGCCTTTCTATCTTAGGCTCTCTGCTACACAAATATATACTTTTCACTTCCCAGCTCGTCTGTAGTTTTAATTACACTGATGTTTTCTATGACACTAAAGAGACAGTGACAACTTGATTTCTAACAAGAGGATGGAAAGTTCACTTATTTCTTTTTGAACTTCCAGATAATATTACTGGAGTGTTACTGTGATTTAGTGGTTAAAATGTTAGACTGCAATATTGCAGTAAGCGAGTTTGAAATCCAGTCATGCTATTAAATTTTATTTACTGCTCATGCTTTGGAAAAGGTAATTAATACCATATCCTCCCTCAGCAATGGGTAAAATAGTTCTACTACTGTCCTTATTCAAGAATGGTTCTGGTATTAAATAATCCATGAAGACTGATATTTCATTTACCAAGGAAATCAAACCAAACCAAACCAAACCAAACTAGACAATATTTATCATTACGTTTGCAGTTTCGTCTCTGACTTTTCATAGGATTGAATTTAAACTTCCTTCATCTGAATTTTCTCATTTCAGAAAAGACCTCACGATCAATCACTAAAAGGTAATAATTTCAAAATTCTTCACGCAAATGAATTTGATTTAAGTTTTTTGTTTGTACGTCCGATTAATTTTTCTCATTCGATTTTATGCGTGTGAAGTGACGGGGGTTTTAAGAGTTAATAAAAATACTCTACAAGTTGGGTTCAAATCCCGGATAAGGTTGTTTGCATGTCATTTTGCCCTATGGCCTCAGGAATTCCATTGATCCATCTCTTCTCTTCGCTCACATATGGAGAAATAGTTGAATATAAGGAGCTCTCTTGCCTTGTAGGGAAGCAAAACTGTCTTCCTATGTGGCGAGAAAGCCTAATAAAGCCAAGTATTAGAACAAACGGTCTAAGAAAAATAAACCCAAGTATTAGAACAAACGGTCTAAGAAAAGAAAAACAAGGCGAAGAGCTAACTGCCTAAAAAATCGTAATTGTGGCGTGGCTGCAGACCAATGCTTCTCACAAGGAATCTACAGAATTAGCTTTCCATACGTAATAAGATTTTGATTTTGATATGTCACGGATCATCATGTTCAGATGATATTTTAATTATATACGTGCATGAAATAACTTGACGTGATATATGCCACATTACGGATATTATCACCAGACGGTTATCACAGAATTTTTCAAAGTTTAGTTTCTGAGTACTAAAAAATGATTAACGAAAAATATTCATAAGTTGCAATTTTTTGCTAGTTAGAAATACGATCAATTTAACGACTGATGGCACGGAGAATGAAATCGTCAAAACCGACTCCAACTCAACTTCGAAGAAATTTCTTTTACATCACGTAAAACTCTTAAGAAAGAAATGTATACATAAAGACCAAATAAAAGTAAGAAGCATATCTCAAAATGACCGCTATGATTTTCTACAGATTTATGTCCTATTTTTCAACGACCCAGTTATAGCCAAATTTCCAGAAACAATCATCGAATAAACCCTCCAGATTAGTTGAAAGATCATTTTGCTTATCTTTTTAAGGGAAAATCATTGCAGAAATAGGTTTTCCTAAGTTGATTCGTTCAAAACCATGAAAGAAAATCCTGAAACCACCGCAAAATATTCCAAAAGTAGTTTCAACTATACCTCCTCCTCCCCCTTCTCCTCCTCCCCCTTCTCCTCCTCCTCCCCCTTCTCCTCCTCCTCCCCCTTCTCCTCCTCCTCCATAAGAATGGTAGAATGATAACAAATTTACACTATCCTACTATAGAACTACTTAAATTCATCTTGGTAGCATCAAAACGTACATTGTCATAAAACTAACTCTTCCTTAGGTTTAATCTAAGTCTATAACAAAAAAGGCAAATTTAAAATGGTAAATGATATACTATTATATGAGGACCCACTTAAATTAAACTTGATAGCACGAATTTACAAATCGCCATTTATTCGACGCTTCATTTAGTACAAACTAATATAGAATTTTAGTTTAGATAACACGATATATCTAATATATCTTCTTCAGAAGAATTTCACACACACACACACACACACACACACACACACACACACACATATATATATATATATATATATATATATATATATATATATATGTCACGACTATAGTTTGTCACTTACTCTGAAACAGATTTTAAACTACGTTACTGTATATATAATTTATAATATAAGAAGAATTTAGCAATGAACTTATTTTTTCTAGATGCTATTCATCCAATCTCTGTACCTGTACTGGTTTTCCCAGGTGATACTTGACAACTGGCCATCCTATATAAGACAAAACAATACTTTCTTTTCGTCAGTTGTATTTTTCAAAACAAATGTCTGAACCAGGTTAAGCAACTGTCTCACTCGCCACAAGAGTCTTTGAGGTTAACCGCTCAATATCTGGTTCAGCGGAGCGGATCACAGACCCACATCGCACACAGAGACTGATACAAAAGACATAAAAGGCTACAGTAGCGCACAGAACTTAGATAGGGCTCAAAAGTTTTTTAGCCATATGTCTTATTATTACATTTCCCTTGTGTAATATTATAATTAGCAGAAAAAAGTCACAGTCGAAAGTTATAGGTTAAGCAAAAACAAAAGTGTATTCTTTGAAAAAAGGATGGAAAACACATATTTCGAAGATAACTTTTATTCTTTCAGTCAGAAATCTATTCCTCTGAGTCACGTAATTATTCATATTTCCTTTGGTTTTTATTTTGTTTCTTATCTTTTAGGCTAATTTTCATTGACTGTTTATATTATTCTGTGTGTAACATTACTATGAACAGTGTCAGCAAACTCGACTTTTTAAGGCGTTCAGAATTTAAATGTATTTTCCTGTGTCTATTTCCTCTGAGTCTGAGGTGTGTAGCCTCACTGAATAGTTATGATACAACGAAACGGTCTGACTATGGATGACAATATATATATATATATATATATATATATATATATATATATATATATATATATATATATATATATATATATATATATATTCCAGTGGGTTTTACTTTTAAAGTGGGTCTACTTTTCAAAGTACTCATTTACTATTGTTTGAAACTGTTCCACGATATTTCCAATGTCCTCTACGTCCTACAATCTTACCGATTAGATGTATTTTCAGTTTAGAAAATAGGAAAAGGTCGCAACACTAGATCTTAAGAGTACTGCATTTTCAGAAACCTTTGGTTTTCTTAAAATATTTGGTTCAAAAGTATTGTGGTTGACTTTATAACTGTCTTTTAAGCTAGTAGTAAGTCATACTTTCTTCTTTTAGTATATAAGATGCTGTCACAGGTAAACGTCTTCATTTAGATTCAAAATTTTACAATTGAAAACTTCTGTCTCAAAACTTTTACCCACGCTTCATCAACGCATATTGATATGTGTTCAGTACATATATCCTTGTATCTGTATCTATCTATTCATACAAAAATTTGCAAACACACACACACACACACACACACACACACACACACACACACACACACACACACACACACACACACACACACACATATATATATATATATATATATATATATATATATATATATATATATATATATATATATTCTTTTTCAAAGTCCATAATATCGGGTTGAAATTATATGAAAAATGCAGGATAGATTTTGACTTGTCGTGAATAAAACATTAAAGTGCAGTTTACACAAATTAAAATGTTAAAAAATTTAGAGCAAGGAAAAAAATTTCATTCTTTAATGTCATCGTTTTATTTTTCTTTCTTTTCTTTTTTTTTCTTTTTTTTTGGCTTTGTCTTTAATGACTGTTTGTATTTATCGGAAATATTGTTTTCGTTTTTATATACTTGTTTTTTTTTATTGCTTTCAAATTAAATTGTCTTTGAAGACATTTATGGAAAAACTGACGGAGTTGATTGACTCAGTGTTGAGTATGAAAAAAAAGGGAATTGATTAAATAATGTCTGCAATACTTTTACGTATTCTTATTCATATTGCAATTTGGAAGCGAAAAGAATTTCGAGTGTTCTTTGACTTTAGTATATATTTGTACACAT